>CM042692.1:55049304-55271828 GCA_023614405.1 Avena insularis
TTGCTGGAAAACCCGGGCCAAATCCGGTAGAACACCTGAAAATGATGAGGGTGGTAACCAATGATGAAAAACTTGAAGAGCTGGATTATAGCAACGCGCCAACACCAGAATATACCGTGGAAGATCTATTAAAGATGATCACCGTTAAGAATCCAAGTATAGAACAAGGTAATGATGGTATGTACCAACAATTTATACAAAAAATAGCATCTAAGGTTCGTGATTTAGAGATAGAGTATAAAAGACTAGCTGATAAGCTTCCAGCTAACCTACAAGATATATTTGAGCCCACTATTAAAATTAAGTTGGGAGTTAATGAGATATCTGCACTTTGTGATCTTGGTGCGAGCGTCTCAACGATTTCTCAAAGCTTATTCGATAAGTTAAACTTGGGGCCATTTGTTACAATGGAATTGAGACTCCATCTAGCTAATTCAACTTATAACAAGCTGTTGGGATAAAAGAAAATATAGTTATTGAAATTAAAGGTAGTCCCGCTCTTATTGATCTTGTTATTGTGGACATGCTTGAAGATCCCATAGCACCTATAATTCTAGGTAGGCCATTCCTAAGAACTATTAAAGCTTTGATTAATTTACATGAAGGGAATGTAAGAATAGGGTTACCATCTAGAGATCCTTTTGTAGTCCACTTCCCTAGGAAAAAGAAGGCCAAGCCTAACGATGATGATGGTGTAATTACTTTAAAAGCAAACTACTTTGGAGTGGGTGTTCCGCTTCACAAACCTAAGTGATTGCCATCGAGGTCAAGCGAATTGACCTTAACTAGAAGGGCTTCATGGGAGGCAACCCATGTGAAATAAAAAAATTCTTTATATTTCCTATTATATTTTTATTGTGTTAGTTTTGTTTTGTTTTGTTTTAAATAAAGAGTGTTCAAGAAGACCTATGGAGAGAGGAGAAGAAATAAGGTAATCCTCTATATTTTATTTTACTAACACATGGCCTAAGAAGTATTGCTGGATCATTGCTTAGTATTTTGCTGTTATCTAACCCTTTGATAAGATGTGCAAAGGCACACGGAGCTACTAATCAAATTCCTTGAGTTTTGTAGTTCACAGTGTTCATAACGACCACTGATACGGCCGGAGTGGACCGTTCCGTGCGCCCGTACCACCTCAAGGCAAAGGAAGATTTGTTTATATTTGCCAGAAGGAATAGTGTCGATAACGACCACTGGTATGGCCGGACGTGCCCGTACTACGCTCCCGTACCGTACCCCCGAGCAAATATCAGATTTTAAGCAGAATTCACCGTAGTGTTAACGACAAGTAGTACGGGCACGCGCGACCGTACCGCGCGCCCATACCGAGTGCAACGCCTGGGAGCAGTCGTCACCCCCAACGTAAGTCACCCGGTACGGGCGGGCTCCGGCCGTACCGCCCGCCCGTACCGAGTAGGTAACCTAAAAATCCTCAAATCAATTTTTATCTTTCTTCTTCCTCCAAACTTCAAACCACCTCCATTGGATCTTCAAATTCACTCAATCTTTCTTTGAGTCTTTGCACTCACTAGATCTAAGGTATGATTCTCCTCTGATCCCCAACTTATTTGTGAAAAAGCTTCACTCAATCATTCATCATTGTCAATCAAGACATAGGTCTTGTTCTTGATTCAATCTTGATATTAAGTATGCTTAGCGTTGTTTTTAGAGGAGTTTATTTTGTAGTTAGTGTAGAGAATCACTTATGCTATGTTCTTATTGGACCCAAAAAAATATTAGCAATATTTATTTACTTTGTCTTGTTTTTATTTATTAGATGAACATGAGGAGTCGTACACGTGAGGTGGCTGCGGAATCCTCTGCACCACCCATTGATATATTAACCCCCGAGTCACTTGGCATCGAGTTCACCGAGGAGTTCCATATGACCCGTTTCGATCGTCTCAAGATTCGAGAGATCAAGTCCACCAAGTGGGCGTGTCCATATATCCTGAACCAACTTGGCATTCGTGCTGATTTCAATTTACTTTGCAACAATGTTGGTTTGTACAATTTTTTCTTTCAGGATGTTGCAAAATATTGCCGCTTGACGCTTGAGTTCTTAAGCACCTTGACACACACGGTGGATCCTTATGGTTGTTCCGATGAACAAAGGCCCAGAGTTGATCGAATTAAATTTCACCTTATGAACTATGAGTATACTTTGACACTCAGCCAATGGGCTCAATGCTTTGGGTTTGCCAACAATACCACTGATGTACGCACAACTACCTTTGTTTTAGATCCTTCCCCTTCACAATATTTTAATTTGATGAGAATTCATGGAAACACACCAAAGGGGAACCAAATTGATCATCCAGATATTCGATATTTATTCTATGTCATTGCTAACACATTGCAGGCACATGGTGAGTTTACTAGAGTTAATGAGGAGGACATGTTGATCCTTGCAAAAGCTGCCCTTATCAATTGTAACTTAACGCCAAATTTGGGCGCTCTTCTTGTGTTTTACCTTAAGTATCAGGCTCTTCAATCTCTAGGACCCATATGTGGAGGAGGAGTGATGGCCCAAAATATATCGAGCTCGTTGGGGAACCCCAAGAGGAAGGTATGATGAGCACATCAGCAAGTTTTCCCTCAGTTATGAAACGAAGGTTATCGAACCAGTAGGAGCAAGGAAACACCTCCAAGGTCTTGTTTCCAACTTGGAATCCTTCACAACATAACCACAGAACTTTGCCCCAACTTATAGTAAGGTTGTCAATCTCACCAGTTTTGCTGAAAACAAAGGATTAAACGTATTGTGAGGAATATAGTAATTCCTTGCAGAAATTAAATAGAAAATAGTAAATAGTTGTAGATTGATAGTAAAATAAAGGAAGATGGTCCATAGTTCACTAGTGGTGATTCTCCTTAAGATAGATGACATGTTGGGTGAACAAATTACAGCGGGGCAATTCACAAACATCGAGAAAGCATACATTCATATACTAGTCATCTTGACTCCTATGAGATTTGATTGGGCATTACAACATTATACATAGACCGTAATCCAACTGCATCTATGACTAATAATCCACCTTCAGGTTATCATCCGAACCCCCTCCAGTATTAAGTTGCAAGCAACAGATAATTGCATTAAGCATTGCGTGTAAAGTAAACAATACGATTGTTCTATGAACAAAGGATTGATGTTTTCTCCCTAGTAGCAACAACACATCTAGTACCTTACATATTTTTGTCACTTCCCCAGATTACTAGAGGAATGAACCCACTATCGAGCATAAATACTCCCTCTTGGAGTTGCTAGCATCTACTCGTACAAGATAGGTACTAACAACGGAGAGCATGCAAGATCACAAATAACAAAGACATGATAGAATCAATAATCAATCTGAAATAGCATCTCGATATCCATCAGATCCCTGCAAACACAACATGTAGGATTACAAATAGATGATCATGATCATGAACGGAGCTCACAAGATCTAGAAATGGTAGCACAAAGGAGAACAACCAACCATCTAGCTACTACATGGACCCGTAGTCCAAGGATGAACTACTCACGCATCACACCGGAGGCTTGCATGGTGATGAAGAAGGCCTCCAGGGTGAATTCTCCCCTCTGGCAGGGTGCCGAGAAGAGCTTCAGATCCCTCCCAATCTAGGGATGGAGATGATGGCGACTACAGACTCTTTCGTGGAATTTTGATCTGGTCTTAGGGTTTCTATATCGGAGGCATCTTATAGGCGAAAGGGGAGGCCGAGGGGGTTCCCTAGGCGGCCATAGCACCCCCTGGTGCGGGCCAGGACTAGTGGCACGGCCAGGTGGTGTGGCCGGCCTCTGGCCCCTCTCCGTATCGTCTTCTAGCTCCGTGTCCCCTCAATGAAATATTAACTTTGGCTTTTGTCCCGTCCAATTCCGAGAATATTCATTTTCTGACTTTCCTGGAACCAAAAATAGCAGAAAACAGGCAGTAGGCACTGTGGCATCTTGTTAATAGGTTAGTCCAAGAAAGTGTATAAAAATACTCCAAAGTGTGTACAAAACATAAGAAAGTAGATATAAAACAAGCATGGAACATCAAAAATTATAGATACGTTAGCAACGTATCAACATCCCCAAGCTTAACTCTTGCTCGTCCTTGAGTAGGTAAGTGATAAAAAGAAAGAATAATTTTTGAGGTGACATGCACCATCATAAACTTGATCAAAGTATTTGTAAAACATTGATAGCTAGGATCATAGTACTTTAACATAGCATGAAATATATAGTTCTAACAATAAGACATAGCCACTATGTTGTAACATGAAAAGGCACAAACAAAAGATTCATGAATAACAATGCTTTGCAAGACGTTTGTTTGTTTCACATAAAGAAAGCATAATGAGAATGGTATTCAGCTTGTCCCTCATAGAGTAGCAAAACATAAATGCATAGGACACCTTCAAAGTTCATAAGGGTGACTAGATACAAATAGTTTAAGAACAAGCCATATCAAAGTTATGCATCAATCAACAAGTCTTGGGACAATGCACATAGAACTAATAATGGACACTATGTTCTCTTAATAGGTTCATAAAGATAGAAGATGGAGACTCAACATAAAATTAAAAGAAAGTCCTTCATAGAAGGAAGTAGGGATTCAAGTCTCATAAAGAGCTTCCAAAAATTATGGTACTTATTAGCTTTCAGCTCTCACTGCCCCTATCATAAGAATCTTTAGGTGATTAAGGTTAAAGTGACACAAATAAGAGGATATGCTTGACAAGTTATAAGTTGAAATCTCATGCCCCTTACTTACGAGTACCGAACCTCATGCTACTCAACTTCAGTCACAAGTAAGCTCTTGTCATTGTAAGTACATATGTATCATAGAGAACAGTCAACGGGGTACCCCTTGCACATGATACAGGAGCTATCCCATATAAAAATGACAAGGCAAATAGACAATGAGCATCTCAGCGATCTTTTTATTTGCTATTTGCATAGGTTTTTATTGAGGATGCTTCATAGAGTGCTCATTATGGTTATGCTGCAAGTTTCCACCATGATTAGGCATGGCTTAGGCTAGCGGCCTAGGCGTTTCTCTAACACACATACAAACTCCATGATCTTACAAGTTCCCCTTTTATTTCACACCGCAGAGATCCATAAGCAAAAGAATCATGATATCGATGGAATATAAGTGCAATGTTGAAAGCATTCCCCATGATACATGGTTCTGCTAACTTCAACTTATAAAGTGCAAGCATATGCGCAACAAAGATGGACACAATGGTTCGGGTTTATTAAGTGCAAGAAAATAAAATGTGCCATCAAGTTCGTGAGAGCTTTAATCACTAATTTTCACATAACAAGTTTAATTCGGAAGGTAGATAAAAGCATGAATATACTTGGAATAGCAAATGCTAATAGGTAGGTATGGTGGACTCTTTGGGATAACTTGGTTTTATTTGGAGTTGGATGCATGAGTGGAACTCATACTTGGTTATGGAGGCTAGCAAAAGACTGGGAGCGACCAACTAAGAGAGCAATAATGGCCGTAATCATGCAAAGCGACAAAACATCATTAATTAAAGCATAAAGTGATATTACAAGTCGAAAAATAAGAATCATAAAGGCTATGGTGACTTGGGATAGTCATAACATGGTGTGAGGATGTGCCAAGTCAACCCAAATAAAGCATCAAAGGAGAATGGCACAATACTATGATTTAATATGCTAAAACAACGCATGATTCTTTCAAGGCACATTAAGCAATCTCAATTGTTTATAACATGTCATGCTACAGCAAAAATCACTAAGCATAAAGCCAAAACAATATCAAGCATGACATGACAAAACATAGGCCACAGTAAAAAATGAGCTCCTTTTACCACTTAAGCATGAACTTTTCCTACTCTTTTCCAATCCAAACCAAACTTATTTGAAAATGAATGTATGAAAGAGGGGGTCCAACCAATTTATTAAAGCAAACTAAGAAAACCAAGCAAACGAAAACTAAAAACAAAAAATGAAGACACTCCAAGAACAACACAACTGTGCATGAAACAATAAAAATGAAGTGTTTAGAAGAAACCTGAGATTTTTATTGATGAAGAAGGGGGTGTCTTGGGCATCCCCAAGCTTTGACGCTTGTAATTCTTGGATATTTCTTGGGGTGACACGGGGTGACATCCCCAAGCTTGAGCTTTAGTCCATTCTTCATCTCATTACATCATTATTTCCCTACACCTGAAATTTTTCCTCCATACAAAACTTCACACAATCTTCATTAGCAACATTAGTGTACTAAAGATAATAAGTCTTCGGGTTCAGTTTCAACACCAATAAAACTTCCATTAGAACAAAATCTACTGTAGCACTTCCCCCAAAAGCTCAATTCCCCAAAAAGAACCCAAAAAGGAATCAACAAGAAGCAAATGGAAATAATGGCAGAAATCTGTCAAAACAGAACAGCAGGTAAAAACCAATTTTTTAGAAGACCTTCTATTGCTCAAATCGAAAAGTGTTGAACTAACAAAAGTTGGATAATAACCTGGGGCAGAAGCACAAAACATGACAGCTCAAACCGACGTACATAGATTTTACACGAATTTTTACAGCGAAGCACAAAAATCTGTTTCAGGACAGTAACTTTCTCAAGCATTACTTCTCTCTCATTAGAGGTTACTCTTGGCACAAAAAGCAAATAAAAAGGATAAGGAGAGTTTATTACTAAAGCAATAACTTCCAAGACTCATCTAAAACTTTTGGGTTATCTCCCAATAAGTACTTTTCTTTAACGCCTTTAAGTTAGGCATAAGAAGCAAGAAAAGAATCAAGTGTTCTCAATGAAGAAGCATTAAGACCAAATTTCTTGCCCTTACCTCTCTTACTTTTATTCTTAATCTTGGGGAACATATGATTGTTTGGTGGAGAAGCAAAGTGCATGGTGCCCTTTTCCACATCTATTATTACTCCAAGGAGTTTTAATAGGGATCTTCCAAGTGTAATTTGTCCTTTTCCTACACATTCAATAACAAGATAATCAGTAGAGACCATTTTCCCTAGGATCTTTGAAAACACTCCTTAAGCTATTCCAATGGGTAATACTGTGGCATTATTAGCAAGAAATATTTCTTCTCCTCCTTCAGAAAATCCCCAAAGATTCAAAGATTCATAGATATCTTTAGGCATAAGACAGAATTCAGACATGATATCACAACGAGCATGAAAAGTTTCATTATTTATAACAATCTTTACTGTAGGAAGCCATTTTGAGGGTTCGGAATTTATTGGAACATAATCATGATGCTCTCTAAGCGTATTATAGCATTCTTTTAAACTAGTAGTGCGGGTCTCAAGAGTGTTCTATCTAGCAAATATGTTTATAAAGGAAGAATCAGATTTGCTAGGCAAGTTGTAAGTTAAGACCAATTTCTTTATGGCTTTAAAAGCTTCATCCTCATTACATTGGAGGAAATCCCCTCCTACCACAGCATCCAAAGCATATCTATAGAAAAGAGCAGTTCCAAAGTAAAAGCTGCTAAGAAACAAGCTTTGGGTCATTTTAGGTTTAGTTTTTTCATGTAAATCAGAGATCCTAGACCAAGCTTCTTTGAAACTCTCTTCAATTCCTTGTTTGAAAGTGAAAATCATTTCCTCAGGTGACATAGTGATTGGAGCAATGCTAGACATAATGTCAACTTAAGATAGGAACTAATAATAATTTTTTTGTGTTTTCAATAAAGAAAACAAACTAGTACAAGTATTTTTTTTGTGTGTTTTGATAAAGAAACAAGCAAACAAAGTAGAAATAAACTAAGCAAAACAAATAAAACAAAGTAAAGAGATTAGTTATGAGGGACTCCCCTTGTGAAGATGTCATTGACTCCTCGGCAACGGCACCAAAAAAATAGCTTTTGATGGCGCGTGGTTGACGTGGGAGCTTCTTCTTCTTCAATCCCCGGCAACAGCACCAGAAAAATAGCTTGATGGCCCAAAATATATCGAGCTCGTTGGGGAACCCCAAGAGGAAGTTATGATGAGCACAGCAACAAGTTTTCCCTCAGTTATCAAACTAAGGTTATCGAACCAGTAGGAGCAAGGAAACACCTCCAAGGTGTTGTTTCCAACTTGGAATCCTGCACAACACAAGCACAGAACTTTGCCCCCAACTTACAGTGAGGTTGTCAATCTCACCGGTTTTGCTAAAATCAAAGGATTAAACGTATTGTGTGGAAGATAGTAATTGCTTGCAGAAAGTAAATAGAAAACAGTAAATAGTTGTAGATTGATAGTAAAAGAAAGGACCGGGGTCCATAGTTCACTAGTGGTGATTCTCCTTAAGATAGATGACATGTTGGGTGAACAAATTACAGCGGGGCAATTGACAAACATCGATAAAGCATACATGCATATACTAATCATCTTGACTCCTATGAGATTTGATTGGGCATTACAACATTATACATAGACTGTAATCCAACTGCATCTATGACTAATAATCCACCTTCAGGTTATCATCCAAACCCCCTCAAGTATTAAGTTGCAAGCAATAGATAATTGCATTAAGCATTGCATGTAAAGTAAACAATACGATTGTTCTATGAACAAAGGATTGTTGTTTTCTCCCTAGTAGCAACAGCACATCTAGTACCTTAGAGATTTCTATCACTTCCCTAGATTACTAGAGGCATGAACCCACTATCAAGCATAAATACTCCCTCTTGGAGTTGCTAGCATCTACTCGGCCAAGATAGCTACTAACAACAGAGAGCATGCAATATCACAAATAACAAAGACATGATAGAATCAATAATCAATCTGAAATAGCATCTCAATATCCATCGGATCCCCGCAAACACAACATGTAGGATTACAAAAAGATGATCTTGATCATGAACGGAGATCACAAGATCTAGACATGGTAGCACAAAGGAGAAGAACCAACCATCTAGATACTACATGGACTTGTAGTCCAAGGATGAACTACTCACGCATCACACCGGAGGCTTGCATGGTGATGAAGAAGGCCTCCAGGGTGAATTCTCCCCTCTGGCAGGTTGCCGAGAAGAGCTTCAGATCCCTCCCGATCTAGGGATGGAGATGACAGCGTCTACAGACTCTTTCGTGGAATTTTGATCCGGTCTTAGGGTTTTTATATCGGAGGCATCTTATAGGCTAAAGGGGAGGCCGAGGGGGTGCCCTAGGCAACCACACCACCCCCTGGCATGGGCCAGGCCTGGCCGCGTGGCCAGGTGGTGTGGCCGGCCTCTGGCCCCTCTCTGTCTCGTCTTCTGGCTCCGTGTCCCCCTCGGTGAAATATTAACTTTGGCTTTTGTCCCGTCCAATTCCGGGAATATTCATTTTCTGACTTTCCTAGAACCAAAAACAGTAGAAAACAGGCAGCTGGCACTGTGGCATCTTGTTAATAGGTTAGTCCAAGAAAGTGTATAAAAATACTCCAAAGTGTGGACAAAACATAAGAAAGTAGATATAAAACAAGCATGGAAGATCAAAAATTATAGATACGTTAGCAACGTATCAAGGATTTGTGACCGTTCTTGCACGCGCACTTCATATCAACCTAGGTAACATCCAACCATTGACTGGAGGTAACCGTCTTGGTCTTTCTACTCTAAGAGCATGTGGTATGATTTCTAAAAATCATGGTAGTTATTTCTTCAATATACCTAGAGCGGATCACTCGATTCCAGCTCCTTTGCCTAACAGTTTATTCTCCATCGAGGATGGATGTTTGCGTTATGACACGCAGGTTGAAGCTAATCTACCCCAACAAGAAATACTCGTGGGAGGCCACCAAACTACTACACCACCTTTGAAGATATCTATGCACTCAAAGGAAATATTCAAAACATGAATAACCTCTCCATCAACCTTCGATATGCCACTGCAAGCCTCGCCACCCAGTTCCATGATTGGAGCAGCCAATGGAATGTGGGAGATTATCCAATGCCACCACAATGAGCAACAATAGGACTTGCAAAAGCCTAAGCTTCAGGATGTGTTCCCCTAGCAAATTTATTTGTGTAATAACAAGGTTGTACTCCAGCTCCTTGGGAGATTTGAAACACTCGTGTTGGCTTGTTCCAACACTTTGCTTTTTTCCTTTGCTTTTTAATTTTCTTTCATTTTTGTTTATTTGTTTTCCTTTGTTTTTCTTTTCTTAAACCCTTGCTTGGTCGCAAGTCTTTTCTATTCTTTAATCCCTATCCTCAAAAATACAAAAAGATGTTTCCGTTTATCCTTTATTCGTAAACATGGATTCATACTTTGGCTCTTTGCTTTAATATCATTTTGAGATTAATCGTGTTTGATTTTTGAAGGAACACATCCCTATAAGGAAGAGGATCATGAAGTTACTTATGAGAGGTATGTCCTATGTCTCCCACTTATGAAGTTTGAATTGTTTATCTTAGTTGGTTGATTTGCTAAGATGCCATGCTAGTGGGAAGTAATTTAATATGGTTAGAGTAAGGCTTTTTATTGGTATGATGATTAGTGGTTGAAGCTCTTGCTCTAGTTATTTTAGTTAACCGAGTCTTGCCTTGGAAATAATAATGCCAAACAAGTACTCCCTCTGTTTCAAAATATAAGATGTTTTAGCTTTGTGAATGGAGTGTATCTAGTCCACTTTTAGTGTGTAGGTTCACTCCAAACCTACATGAACCTACACACTAAAAGAGGTCTAGGTACACCTCTTTCACAAAGCTAAAACATCTTATATTTTAAAAAGGAGGGAGTACAATAAGAAAAAGTCTGAAATTTACGACTTGTTTGATGAATGATTGTCTTGAGAGTATACTCTTGATGATACTTAACCCCATAGATATTTTGATAGTCTTAACGACACTCATGAAAGGATTTGGTTGATTGAAATAAAGTCTAGTGGTAATTGTGATGCATGCCAAAGCTAACCTTGTGGATCAAACCGTGGTACTAGCTCAAAAAAAGATAAAAAAGGAAAGAGAAAGAAGTGAGACAAATTTGTTCTATGTCTCTAATGCACACCTTTGGGATGCCAACAACTCCGCTAGCTTTTGAACGATCTATGGTATAACCCCGGATTTCGGCTATGAGTTGATGACATGAGTGGCATGCGTGTCAATGTATGGGCAAAAGTATTGGTACTCTCAAAGGTTGTGCAAACACTTGCAAAAGAAACAACCAGTGATCCTTGAAAAACAAAAGAAAGAAAGAAAGATATGAGGATCCACATAGCAAGTCCTTGGCATGGTCTCATTACTACTTTACGATTTTTTCTTGAAAGACAATGATTGGATTAGAAGTGTTTTAGATAGACTTGATTTATTGATGCGGGTGTAAATAAGAAACTTCATTATTATACTACTTGGGACATGAAACTCTCCTACTCAATTATGCTATTTTAAACATCCTAGTGTTCCTTGGCAAGCTGAGAGTTAATTAGAGGAATTGGATTGATTGCTACACTTCTAGTTACTTATACTTATATTAAACTTTACTTTGATTATCTTGACTTACCAAAGCTTGTATAGTATTCTTGTCATCTCTCTAACTTTGATAAGCTTCGCAAATGAATGAAGTGTTGAGCACATACGACTACCGACTGTAAGTGAACTCTTATTCTCGTTGTTTCAAGTTTAAATGCTGAATTCCTTATAGTTCTTTTGGTTCTTATTGCTCGAGGATGATCAAGGTTTGAGCTTTGGGGAAGTTGATGGATCGGATTTTTGCCATCTTCCACTATGTTTAAACGTTGTTATTGATCAAGCAATTGCCAAAGAAACTCTCAACTCTTGCCACTAATGACTAATAATTGCAAAGATATGCAAATCCCTTCTTTGATTTATATTGTGCAAGAAATCATGACTTTTAAAGCGAAATAAGGAGTCATATGAAGGATTTTGAGGAAGTACACATAACCAAGTAATTGGAGAAGCATTCCAGGGCGTCAGCAAGCTTAACGACCACTGGTACAGGCGCGGTCTTCCCATACCGCCTACCCGTACTAGGTGGCAACGGCTTCTTCTCATCAAACCCTACAACTTTCGTGAATACGCCTATATATTTCGAGGCTCCAACCGCCGGCTAGAGAATCGGCATTCTCAGATTGCATCACACCACTAAGAAAGGAGATCCACACCATTGTTCATCCATTTTTCATCCATTGTTCATCACTTTCCCCATCCATCCATCCACTAGCCATAGCCATTGCTTTGTACTTTAGATCTCCTTGTGATTTGGCGACCATTGTAAGAATATTTGATTTCAATCTAAGTATTTACATGATGTTTTCTATCTCTGATCTATTTTTTATGAGTGAGTAGTCCTCACGGACTGCGGGTTGGGGAGAAACCTCGCAGCAATTATGTGCATCTAGATCATGGGAGAATTGTATTTTGTTTGAGATTATGATTTGTACCTTTTGTTTCTTCGTCTCTTGTCTCGATCTGTGGACTTGTAGGTACCCAAGATCCCATAAATTGATAAATGCTTTAGGTGAAATACTTGGCTAGCGGCGATCACATAGGAACCTCGGTGACAGAAAGGGTAGTACGGTCTTTGCTTAGCGCCCCATTCGGGATCAATAACAACATCACCATTTAAAGCTTTGATCTGTGTTTTGCACTTAATAATCGTTTGTAACAACATCACGAGGGCTCTAGAATATTAGGATGTGTTGCCCGCAATAGATTATCTCGATATAGACATTATACATGACTATGCTTATTATTATCTTTTATCCCATTTGATATGCAGCTACAGGTGGATCTTCAACCGTTACCTATCTCCATCCATTGATTCAAACCTGTTATAAAGTAAACTAGATTGGTCCGGTCAACTAAGGTAAAACAAACAAACAATGTCTTGTAGATGTGTCCTTTTTTATCACCTTTTAGCAGTGCTTTCCAAGGTTAGATTAAACCTAGGTCTTCTAGGGAAAAAGCTATTATACTACATCCATGAATTCGGATCGAAGGTATCACCGTCCTACGGAGCTCGTGGAGGTGAGCTACGGCGCAGTGACATCGCTCGATGAGTTGGAGGAGGAGCGTGGACAGTATGGGCTCGCACTAGAGTTGTAGGAGGAGCGGGGCTATGCTGGAGTATGGAGCAGCGGCAACACACATGTGGAGGGAGAATATATATGGGTGGAGGCGGTGGTGCTGCAGGTGAGGGGCGGCGACGCGCGCTGTAGGAGAGAGGAGTGATGGTGCATGCTGCAAGAGAGGGGTTCGGGGCGAGGGAGCAGGAGAGAGGGGCGCAGCACAGCAGCGATTGATACGTCGTAAACGTACCTATAATTTTTGATGTTACATGCTTGTTTTATATCAACTATCTTATGTTTTGTCTACATTTTGAGAAAATTTTATGCATTTTCTGGAACTAACCTATTAACAAGATGCCGCAGTGCCAGTTGCCTATTTTCTACTGTTTTTGGTTCCAAAAAAGCTGGAAAAGAAATATTCTTGGAATTGGACCAGACAAAAGCCAAAGTCAATATTTTACCAGAAGACTCATGGAGCTAGAAGACGAGACGAAGAGGGGCCACGAGGTGGCCACACCACCTGGTGGCACGGGCCAGCCCAGGCCGCGCCAGGGGGTGGTGTGGGCCCCTCGGGCGCCCACCGACCTTGCCTCTTCACCTAAAAGTACCCCAGGACGAAAACCCTAAAAACGAGATCAGAATTCCATGAAAAATTCCGCAGCGCCGCGGCCACCGAAGAGGAGATTCGGGGGACAGAAGTCTCTGTTCTAGCACCCTGCTGGGACGGGGAAGTGCCCCCGGATCCATCTCCATCGACTCCATCGCCATCTCCATCGCCGTTGTTGACTCCCATGATAAGGAGGGAGTAGTTATCTCTCGAGGCTAAGGGCTCTACAAGTAGCTATGTGTTCATCTCTCTCTCTCTATGCGTGATCTTATTGAGATCATGAGCTTTGTAATCTATAGATCTATTCTGCTACTCAAGTGCTTTAATGAATCTCTGGTTATCCCCACGTGTGTGAAGTTGATAGTGTGCACACCGTGTGGTACTTTGGCTAAGATTACATAAATACTTATCATGAGTATAATTTGAGTTGGATGTCTCTATGAGATTGTGGTGTTTGTTGGAACCATCTAGCGCAAGGTGACAGTGAGGGGTTATCTAGATGGGGAATGCGAACTTTAAGGTGTGTTGTTATAGCCCTACATCGTCCAACCGGAGAGTAGTTCAGGGTAGCATAATGAAGAGAAGATATTTATATGAGAGTGTCCACTAGTGAAAGTATGATCCCTAGGCTTGTTTCTAAGCATTGAAACACCATTTACAATC
This sequence comes from Avena insularis, assembly GCA_023614405.1. Lineage (NCBI taxonomy): Eukaryota > Viridiplantae > Streptophyta > Magnoliopsida > Poales > Poaceae > Avena > Avena insularis. The sequence continues at coordinate 55,063,579 of CM042692.1, forward strand.
AGCTTTATTACATGTTTGCTTGCTACCACTCTTATTTCAGATTGCAATTACCACTTATAATCATCCATATACTTGTATTTCACTATCTCTTCGCCAAACTAGTGCACCTATACACCTGACAAGTGTATTGGGTGTGTTGGGGACACAAGAGACTTCTTGTATCTTGATTGCAGGGTTGCTTGAGAGAGATACCTTTGACCACTTCCTCCCTGAGTTCGATAAACCTTGGGTGATCCACTTAAGGGACACTTGCTGCTGTTCTACAAACCTCTGCACTTGGAGGCCCAACACTGTCTACAAGAATAGAAGTGTGCGTAGACATCAAGCTAATTTTCTGGCGCCATTGCCGAGGAGGTAAGGTAAAAGGTACTCACATTCTCTGGCTACTAAGCTATCTTCTAGAACTGTTGCTGGTGTATGAGTGCTCGAAGTTATTTCCTTTAGATTCTGCAATTATATCTTTTTGTTTCTTGTTTTTATTTTCACTAGTTAGGCTTAATGGAAAACAACAACAAAATTAGAGAGCTTTATAGTATTTATCTTGAGTTAGGACATGAAGTGTTTGAAGAGAAAATTAAAAAACCTATGGAACTTTATCTGCAAGCTAATAGCAATGTTATTAGTATGAATTCTTTGAACACCATTATTGCTAATGCTATGGAAAAGTCTAAGCTTGGGGAAGCTGGTTTTGATGAGCATGATATTTTTAGTCCCCCAAGCATGGAGGAGAAAATTTACTTTGATGATACTATGCCTCCAATATATGATGATTACAATGATGAATATGATATTTTCAGTCCACCTACTATTGAGGAGAAAATTAATTATGATTACAATATGCCTCCTATATTTGATGATTATGGTGATGAGGATAATAATGATAGCTATTTTATTGAATTTGCTCCCACTACAATTAATAAGAATGACTATGTTTATGTGGGGAGTATTAATTCTTTTATGCATGTGGCTCATGATAAGAATGTTTTATGTGATAGTTATATTGTTAATTTTATTCATGATGCTACTGAAAGTTATTATGAGAGAGGGAAACATGGTTTTATGTACCTCAACAATATTAAGTTTCCCCTCTTTATGTTGAAAATTTTGAAGTTGCACTTGTTTTGCTTTCCTATGCTTGTTGCTTTGTGCTTTCATGACTTGTTTCTTTACAAGATTATTTTTCATAGGAAGTGGGTTAGACTTAAATTTGTTCCATATTTTCTTCTTGATGCTCTCTTTTACTTCAATTCATATTTGTTATGTGAGCATCATTGAAATTATCATGCCCATCTTAATGGCTATAAAGAAAGAGCTTTTGGGAGACAACCCATTATATCTTTACTTTCAGCTTATTTTTGTTTCGTTGAGTTTTGGAAGTTATTTCCTCAGTAATAAACTCTTCTTATCATTTTTGTGTGTTGTTTGTGCCAAGAATAACCTCTAATGAGAGAGAAGTAAGATTTGGAAAAGTTGTTGTCCTGAAACAGATTTTTGTGCTTCACTGTAAAAATTCGTGAAACATCTCTGTACGTCGGATTGAGCTGTACTTTTTTGCGCTTCTGCCCCATGTTATTATCTAACTTTCATTAGTTTATCACTTTTCGATTTGAGCAACAGAAGGTCTTCGAAAAATCGGTTTTTACCTGCTGGTATGTTTTGACAGATTTCTGCCATTATTTGCATTTGTCTCTTAATCTCTTTCTCTTTGAGTTTTCTTTGATCACTTGAGATTTTAGAAGGAATTGCTACAGTAGATTGTTTTTTAATGGAAGTTTTACTTGTGTTGAAACTAAACCCAAAGACTTATTATCTTGAATACACTAATGTTGCTAATGAAGATTGTGTGAAGTTTTGTATGAAGGAAATTTTAAAGTGTAGGGAAGAATAATGTGATAAGATGAAGTATGGACAAAAGCTCAAGCTTGGGGATGCCACCCATGTCACCCAAGAAATATTCAAGAAGTACAAGTGTCAAGGCTTGGGGATGCCCAAGGCATCCCCTTCTTCATCAATAAAAATCTCAGGTTTTCTTCCAAACACTTCATTTTTATTGTTTCATACACAATTGTGTTGTTCTTGGAGCGTCTTTGTTTTTAGTTTTCTTTTGTTTGGTTTTCTTAAATAAGTTGGTTGGATCCCAACACACTCCTTTTGGAGAGAGACACACCCCGTTATTCATTGCCTAGAACACTCTAGTTTTCACTATTGTTCTGTGAGTGTTCTCCTTTGCTAGCACTGCGTTTAGCTTTAGTTTTCGATTGGTGTTGGAAAAGAGTAGGAAGTTTCATTCTTATAAGTGGTACAAAAGGGGCTTGTTTTGACTGTGGCCTAGACTGTATCATGTCATGTTTGATATTGCTTTGACTTTATGCTTAGTGATTATTGTTGTAGCATGACTTGTTACAAACAATTGAGATTGCTTAATGTGCATTGAAAGAATCATGTGTTGTTTTAGCATATAAAAGCATAATATTGTGCTATTCTCCTTTGATGCTTTATTTGGGTTGACTTGGCGCATGCTCACACCATGTTAAGACTATACCAAGTCACCATAGCCTCTATGATCATTTAGTTTTCGACTTGTAATATCACTTTATGCTTTAGTTAATAATGTTTTGTCGCTTTGCATGATTATGGCCATTATTGCTCTCTTAGTTGGTTGCTCCCAGTCTTTTGCTAGCCTCCACATGTACCAAGTATGAGTTCCACTCATGCATCCAACTCCAAATAAAACCAAGTTATTCCAAAGAGTTCACCATACCTACCTATTAGCATTATTGCTATTCCAAGTATATTCATGTTTTTATCTACCTTCCAAATTAAACTTGTTATCCGAAAATTAGTGATTAAATCTCTCACAAACTTGATGGCACACTTTACTTTCTTGCACTTAATAAACTTGAACCATTGTGCCCATCTATGTTACGTATATGCTTGCGCTTTGCAAGTTGTGAATTAGCAGAACCATGTATCATGGGGAACGCTTTCAACATTGCACTTTATTTATTTGATATCATGTTATTTTGCTTATGGATCCCGACGGTGTGAAATGAAAGGGGAGCTTGTAAGGCCCATGGAATTCGTATATGTGTTAGAGAAATGCCTAGCGGCTAGTCTAAGCCATGCCTAATCATGATGGAAACGTGCAGCATAACCATAGTGAGCAATTTGTGAAGCATCCTAAAAAAGAAAAAGGAAAGAAAAAGGGAAAACCCTATGCAAATAGCATACAAAAAAGATCACCGAGATGCTCACTGTCTGCTTGCCTTGTCATTTTAATATGGGAAAGCTTTTGTATCATTGGGCAAGGGGTACTCCGTTGGCGGTTCTATATGATACACATGTACTTACAATGACAAGAACTTACTTGTGACTAAAGTTGAGTAGCATGAGGAACGGTACTTGTAAGCAAGGGGCATGAGATTTTCAACTTATAACTTGTCAGGCATATCCTCATATTTGTTCACTTTAACCTTAATCACCTAAAGATGCTTATGATAGGGGCAATGAGAGCTGAAAGCTAATAAGTACCATAATTTTTGGAAGCTCTTTATGAGACTTGAATCCCTGCTTCCTTCTATGAAGGGCCTTTCTTTTACTTTTATGTTGAGTCTCCATCTTCTATCTTTATGCACCTATTGAGAGAGCATAGTGGTCATTCTTAGTTTAATGTGCATTGTCCCAAAACTTGTTGATTGATTCATAACTTTGATATTGCTTGTTCTTAAACTACTTGTATCTAGTCACCCTTATGAACTTTGAAGGTGTCCTATGCATTTATGTTTTGCTACACTATGAGGGACAAGATGAATACCATTCTCATTATGTTTTCTATATCTGAAACAAACAAACGTATTTCAAAGCATGAATCTTTTGTTTGTACCTTTTCATGTTACAACATAGTTGCTATTGCTTATTGTTAGAACTATATCTTTCATGCCTATGTTAGAGTACTATGATCTCAGCTATCAATGTTTTACAAATACCTTGATCAAGATTGTGATGGTGCATGTCACCTTAAAAATTATTCTTTTATCACTTACCTACTCGAGGACAAGCATGAGTTAAGCTTGGGGATGTTGATACGTCGTAAACGTATCTATAATTTTTGATGTTCCATGCTTGTTTAGTATCTACTTTCTTATGTTTAGTTCACACTTTGGGGTATTTTTATATATTTTCTTGAACTAACCAATTAACAAGATGCCACAGTGCTAGTTACCTATTTTCTACTGTTTTTGGTTTTAGAAAAGCTAGTAAGAAAATATTCTCGGAATTGGACAGGACAAAAGCCAAAGTCAATATTTTACCAGAAGACTTACGGAACCAGAAGACAAGACGGAGAGGGTCCACGAGGTGGCCACACCACCTGGTGGCGCGGGCCAGCCCAGGCCGTGCCAGGGTGTGGTGTGGGCCCCTCGGGCACCCACTGACCTTGCCTCTTCGCCTATAAAAGTACCCTGGGACGAAAACCCTAAAAATGATATCAGAATTCCACAAAAAGTTCCGCAGCGCCGCCGCCACCGAAGAGGAGATTCGGGGGATAGAAGTCTCTGTTCCAGCGCCCTACCGGGATGAGGAAGTGTCCCCGGATCCATCTCCATCGACTCCACCGCCATATCCATCACCATTGCTGACTCCCATGATGAGGAGGGAGTAGTTCTCTCTCGAGGCTAAGGGCTCTACAAGTAGCTATGTGTTCATCTCTCTCTATGCGTGATCTTATTGAGATCATGAGCTTTGTAATTTATTGATCTATTCTGCTACTCAAGTGCTTTAATGAATCTCTGCTTATCCCCACGTGTGTGAAGTTGACAGTGTGCACACCGTGTGGCACTTTGGCTAAGATTACATAAATACTTATCATGAGTATAATTTGAGTTGGATGTCTCTATGAGATTGTGGTGTTTGTTGGAACCATCTAGCGCTCAAGGTGACAGTGAGAGGTTACCTAAATGGGGAATGCAAACTTTAAGGTGTGATGTTATAACCCTACATTGTCCAACCAGAGAGTAGTTCAGGATAGTATAATGGAGATAAGATATTTATATGAGAGTGTCCACTAGTGAAAGTATGATCCCTAGGCCTTGTTTCTAAGCTTTCAAACACCGTTTACAATCAGTTCTGTTACATGTTTGCTTACTGCCACTCTTATTTTAGATTCCAATTACCACTTATAATCATCCATATTACTTGTATTTCACTATCTCTTCGCCGAACTAGTGCACCTATACACCTGACAAGTGTATTGGGTGTGTTGGGGACACAGAGACTTCTTGTATCTTGATTGCAGGGTTGTTTGAGAGGGATACCTTTGACCACTTCCTCCATGAGTTCGATAAACCTTGGGTGATCCAGTTAAGGGAAACTTGCTGCTGTTCTACAAACCTCTACACTTGGAGGCCCAACACTGTCTACAAGAATAGAAGCATGCGCAGACATCAGCGATGCGCTGTAGGAGATCATGGCGGCGGTTCGGGTGCTGCAGAAATTTGGGAATCGTGGGGCGTTGACATGTTGCCTCTAGTCTTGGACGCGTGGTCATGGGGTTAGGTGTGGACGTGAGGTTTATCCAGTTAGCGTGTGTGTGGTTGGAATGACTCAATGACATGTGGACCTCCAGAGGTCATAAACGGGTCTGCGGGTTCAAGGGTATTGGTTTTCTATCCCCATACCCTCCTCTGCTAGACCTGACGAGTCCAGATTTTTTTCCAATAATTAGACCCGCGGGTATTCTTCTCAACCAAACCCTCCCCATTTAGTGTGGGTACCCATCGGGTTAGCGGGTATCGGGTACCCATTACCATCCAGAAGCCCATCAACATTCAGAGGGCGAAGATCCTTGGCTCCGTAGGTCGATCTCTGCCAATCACCAGAGGTCTTCCTCTTCACGATGATGTTGGTGGTTTTCTTCGCGGCAACAGTGCCAGAAGTGGAGCCCAAGATCTTCTTGGGTTTCCCCATAGCTGTGCACAGGAAGTTGCTTGGGAAAACTTTGAGAATATCCAGTGCAACAGGCTTACTGGCTATGGTGGAGAGCGTGAGGAAAAAGATTGCGGTTCTTCACTCAACTAGCCTAAGGTATTGATGGACTCAAGTTTTATTAAGTTTCCGCTATTTTATTTGAGCTAGATATAAGCTATGCAATGACGTAATAAATTATACTCTTGATTATTCGTGTAATAATAACTTGTGTTTTACATGATATTCATCGACTGTGAGTGCTAAGCTATTGATCCAGGGACTAGCATGCGATCCAAGGTCGCTTTAGTGACGCGGGGTTGGCGACACGTCCGGCCAGACGCATTTCCAACCCAAATTTTGGCGAGAAATAGGTCGGGTCGGACGTGTGTGGTTCGCTAGGACAGTTTTTCTCGGTCGAGCTGTCTATTTGCCTGTTTCCGGACATGCTATGAGGCCAACTCCAACGGCCCCCCGCAAACAGACACCACGAGTCCGTTCCTGTCCCCCCGGACACAGGCCACGGTCCAATGCGCACCCGCAAATCGTGAGGACAGCGCGATCCGGTCCGTTTCGGCGCAAACCGGGCCCAAACCTCGGGCTGGAATGAGGTGGAACAGACGCCGACCTCATCCAACCATGTCCACCTGAGGCTTCGACGGGTCCCACCTGGAGGTGTCCTAGAGGAAGGGATCGCGTCCTTTTTAATGGGACTGCGTCGTCGTCCCCATCCACATCCACCACACTCCACTCCACTTCCCTACTCCCCGTCCCGCTTGGGTCAAACCCCAAAACCCTAGCGGCCGCTCACTCCCCACCGACAAGCCCCTTTGTCACCGACCGTGATGACGAAGGATAGCTGGAAGGGCTAGTTCCGGCGAGGCCGGAATGACCACAAGGCCGGCTCCTCCATCGGCGGCGGCCGTGGCTGCCCATTTCGTGTCTAGGTCGCCGCCCCGACGCAGCTCATCCTTCTTCCGTGGCCCGCCCCTGCCGCGCCCGTGCTCTGAGCGACGCGTGTATGTGAGCCTCGAGGCCGCGGGCACACTCGCCGAGGCAGGCATGCCTTGCCCATGGCCGGACGTGCCCTGCCTGCGGGGTGGCACCTCAACGGCGCCCGCGTGCATGTGCTGACCATCCCAGGCTTGGGCCCTGCGCGCCGCCGAGATCTGCTGGCGTCGGGCCTTCCTGTCGCCAGATCTACGGCGGGATCCGGCCTACGCCATCGACTCCTCGGTCTACGACCGGTGGTTCGAGGCGGAGCACGCGGCGTGGCGTGATGCCATCGAGGCTGACCTCGAGAACCTCGACGACGACGGCGAGGAGTACTGGGAGGGGTCCAACAAGGACTCCAACGTGGAGGACGACGACGACGACGGCGACCTCCACTTCCCACCGCCACAGCCTGGCATCCTGGACTGGTCACGCTACCGGGGCGCTGACACTGTCACGTCCGAGGTGTGGCCTTGGCCATCGACGGAGGAGGACCTGCAACCGCAACCCCGACTAGTGACCTCCCAGGCCCTGCGTGAGTCCTGGGTGACCGCGCAGGACCAGATGCCCCGCGCCGCCCGCGCTCCGGCCCAGAGCGGCGCGTGGCCGCCTCCTGAGGTCTTCATCAACCTCGCTTGTTGCCGATGAGGATTTAGTAGGCGGCGCGCAGACTGCAGGCCGGCGCCGGTAGCAACACCCGCCGGTTCCCCTTCCATGCCAAGGCACCCCATAATTTTAGAGCTTTTTTCTTTTTTTGTGTATTTTGTGACCGACCACCAGGACGAGGACCTATGTTTTATGTCTTATGTAATATTGTTTAATTATTTTCGACTTTTTTTTGCACCTTTTTTTTCTTTTTTTGCGGTAAGTGGCCATTGTGGACATAGACTACCGCAGCCCGGACGATCCGTCGTCCATCCCGCAAACAGACCGAATCGAACGAAGATGTTCGATTTGCCGGGGCGTTGGAGTTGGCCTGATCCAATGGGTCAAGCGATGAGTAGAAGTGAATTTCAATACCAGTTCCCGCCCGTCCTTCGAACCGTAGGCAGATCGGGCCACGGCTCCGGAGAATTTGGCCCGCAGGCTGCGCCGCCCGTTTTCTTCGGAACCCTGGGCTGCTGAGGCCCTGAGCCGAAGGAGCAAAGCAAACCCTACCTCGTCTCCTTCCTCGCGAAAGAATGTCAGACCGCCGCCGCGACAAGGAAAATCCCCGAGAGCGCGGCCACGATCGGGACCGGGAGCGGGAGCGGGAGGTCGACCGTCATCGGGACCGGGAGCGGGACCGCGAGGTCGAACGCCATCGCGACCGGGACCGTGGCCGGGATAAGGAAAGGGATCGCGACCGGGAGCGCGAGCGCGACCGGAACCATCGCAGCACCCGAAAGCGCTCCCGCTCTCGCTCTCCCTCGGCTGAACGCTCCCGCCGTCGCCGCTCCCACTCCCACTCCCACAGATCCCGCTCTCCGGACACCAGCCGCCACAAACGCCGCCGCGACGCGTCTCCCGTCACCGACCAAAAGGATGACAAGAAGCCCGACCCGCCGGCTGCTCCCAAGATCATCGAGGAGGTGGCCATGGCGGACGACGGGGACATGGACGCGGAGGAGCTTGAGATGATGAAGATGATGGGGATTCCCGTCGGGTTCGACTCCACCAAGGGGAAGTATGTTCCTGGCGCCGATGTCAGCGGCGTGCGCGCCGTCACCAAGCGGCAGCCACGGCAGTACATGAACCGCCGGGGTGGGTTCAACCGTCCCTTGCCGCCAGAGGTCAATCGCTGAGGGGAAAGGTTCAGACTTCCTTGCTCTCCCTGTTTCTTCTTTAATTAGTTTCGATTTTGCATATGCTTGCTTATGAGTTGGGATTTGAAATTCTGGAAAAGCATGAACTGCAGCTCTAAAAAAAATACATGGAGTATACCTAGGCTGTAACCACATACTGCTATATGTTGATTTCGAATTGTATTGTGCTGCAGATCCTTAAATCAAAATAAAATAAAGAACCATGTTAAACTGAATACAATGCATGCACAATGCTCATTGGCAGTGCTGAACATATAATCAGAAACTTATATACTATACTACTAGCTAAATACCTGTGCTTCGCCACAAAATTAACAAAAATCATAGGGTAAATGTTCATACGTAGAGAAAATTATAAAATACTTCAAAAGAGCTAATATCCTGTGTTTGCACCACAATCCTATCAATTTGTGACATAGCCCATCCTCTTGCTGTCCTCCTCTCCATATGTTCTGCTCTAGCCATTGTGGCGCTCCACAATGCGCCCTTGGACTATCCCTGCTCTCTCTTGTATTGTCTCACTGCCTCCTGGTGCAATACTACAAACTATTTGAACAATGAGAACCGGTGAGAAACACTAAAGGAGTTAGTGTGAAACAAGAACTGTAAAAATCTTTGGACTGGATATGTACTTTGTAGTTGCTCTAAATCATGGGTGTTAATGGTCACTTACCTGAACTGGTTGTAGTATTAGAATACAACCAACAGCACCAAGGGCCCACTTTGGCCGTCACCGAGGACTATGGAGGATGGTGGTTTCCATGTAGACCACCGTTGCTTCCCTCCGTAGATATGGATGTAGGGCAGTAGAGAACAGGGGAAGTCCAGGTGGAGCCGTTGGAGGGAGGCATGACTAATCCATGCATGTTTTCTCCCCTGTTCATCGGTGGTGCAAATGATACAAAGGGACGGAGAAAGAAATTGTGATGCAGTTCTCTGCAGAAATAGTGATACATGGGGAGGATTCACTTGCTGGGCTTGGCTCATGTGCATGCCGGCTCACAGCCTCACGGGTCAAAGCGAGGGAGCGCCCAGGAGAGTAGAGAACAGGCTGACGGGAGGTTGGATGACGTACCAACCATCACAAATCCAACCTAATAGTAAAGATTGTTGTCGACATGGACCGTGGTAATTATCGCCTCCGCTTTGGCGAGTCACCTCTTCACGTAGTAGAGCTTGTTGAGGCGGACATAGAGTCGCTGGGTGTCGTGGCTGATGGGCGGAGGCGGGTTCTGGTTCCAGCCACCGGTGCCTTGCATGATGGTAGCATCACCTTCTTCCACAGCCTGAAGAAGCCCAACTTCTGGTTGCATCTCGTCAGCGCCTTTAGGGAGGGACCTCTCTGCTTTGACCCTATATTCGCATTGTTGATACAATAATCAATACGAGCAGTCTGAGCGTCTAGTCAGGAAGTTTGATTTCTTTGTTGAGATAATCCAAGGTGTTTGCTAGCCAAGTTTGTTGGAATAAGCTACGTGCATGTGAGATGAGAAAGAGAGAGTGTTTTGCCAAGTTTGCTGGGAAGCTACATGCATTTGAGATGCTAGGGTTGGATAAGGAAAGGGTTGGTTTGATTCTTTTCCTGAAAGAGGACTGGTTTTATTCAGATCTATGGATTTTGGCAGACTTCAGGTTTTTTATTCTTATTGATCGTGTTTTTGGTGTGATGGATAGGTGTGCGGTGGCATCTTTGATGCATGTGAATTAAGTAACGGCATTACAGCATGTCAGGTGTTGGTAATCCTTCACTTGAAGCTTATGATCATAACTTTGTTCTACAATAGTAGAACTCACTATATCATTAAGCTTTTGTGTTTGGTTATATTCTTATGATTAGTGCTTTCTTCTAGTATGTTATTACATGGATTTATTCCTGTATATTTTAATGAGATAGTGTATGTTTTGTTATATAAAATGTGTAAACTTTGTCAATCAAATGCAATGTGTCTAAGAATTTGTTTGCTTGTTCATTTTTTAATCAAGATAAATTTCTTGAAATAAATGTAACAACTGTAAACGGATCCTCCATAGTTGCTATTATTGATCATATATTTGTTCTAATTCTGTTAAATCTGATGTTGTGAGTTGATTTTGCAGAGGCGCTTAGAATAGGGATAAATTGGCTTCAGATTGTCATAATCTGCCTACTTTGTAATTTTTTTTCTGGCTTACATATGTAGGAATCTTGATGGGACAATCCTACAGATTAGTTCAATTTTTGGAAGTTTTTTTAACTTCATGAATTAACTAATTATGTCCATCTTGCTTATCCGATGACTATAGTCCTGGTTAGCTAATGAGACCATGTATTTTGCAGGGTCATGCGTGGGTGCAGTATATTCTGAAACTGGGTTGCGTACTTGGAGTGGCCTACTGGACATGGCAGGCCCTGAACTGCTACTGTCTACTGAGCATGTATAACCTTGAGATAGAGAGTTGATTTTACTTTGGAAAACTCTGTAGACTATGATATCAGTTCTCTCCCGTGCAGTTTTCATCATTTGCCCTGGCCACATTCTTGGAGAAACAGAAAATGGTTGCATGTTTAGAATCTATGTTTTCATGTTTACATGATGTTTCTTTCTGCACAGTAAGTTGGTGAGGCTGAAGCAACGTTTGTGTATTCAAGTATTTCTGAATTGCATGTGCTTTACATTTGTGTTACAGTAGTTTTTACCTTTTTTTTTTCTTCAAGCATGGTATGCATTTTTTGGTGATAATTGCAGATGTGGTTGCAACATTAATTCTGAAGATTCTGGACCTTGAACGAAAAGGGTGGCAGCTGCTCCCGCTCCATCAACGTATTCTGGGACTTAACTCGGAGCGCCAAGAGCAATTATTGGTGTATATATCAGCAGGAGCAAGCAACTTTAGTCTTCTTAAACACTTTATGTTATTTCGTCCAGAACTTCAAGGAGATCTGGGGACCAGTATTTGACAAGTTCACAGACCATCGGGCACCTTTGACCAACTTCTCACTATCCGCGACGAAGCGCCGCTAGATCATGCATTCATGCATAATCCCTGGGAAGACTATAGCTCAAGACCATATTTTCTATTCCTCGTGACAATGGCATCAACATAGTCCCTTTTTACCCCCGTAGGCCTTGTTTGGTACTAGAGTTTTTGTGGGGATTAGTGGGGATAATCCCCACCAAACCCCAAATCCTCACTTACTTCTAAAAATACATTTGGTACTAGAGTATTGGGCGAGTTTAATCCCCGCTTATCCCCACTTTTCTCTAAATTTTAGTGTATTTTTTCAATCCCCAATACTCTACCTCTACCTACTGGATTGTGGGTGGGGTTTTATGGGGATTGGGTGAAGGTAAAGGTTTCACCCAATACTCTAGGGGATTATCCCTACTAATCCCCACAAAAACTCTAGTACCAAACAAGGCCGTAGTGGGGTGGGATCTACTTTGGCCGCGCCCTCGGTCTAGCTGGGGAAAGTGGCATATTGTGTGTTGTTACACCACTTCCCAAGTGTTGGAATTTATCCAAGGACTATTGTTGGGTCTAGCCCAATAAAGAGTAAATTGCATAAAACTACTACAGTTGGTGCTAGGGCTGCGAGCCAATTTGGAAACGGGAACACTAACCACTGGTTGTTGCTCAACCAAAACCATCACCATTTTCCCAGGGATTAACTGCAAGGGACAGTTTTCTACCATCACCGTCCCCATTGGGTTAGTGGAAAACCATCGATTCCCCGTCCCTGCCATAGACATCAACATTGAGTGTATAAAAAATCGGACAACACTTTCCTAGTAACTCGTGCTAATTAAATGACAACAAAATAAATAGGAGCACAAAATGGGCACATATCCACAACAAATATAGTTTCAAATGGCTCACAACCACATATAACATAGGTTCAAATGGGCACACAGCCACGAATAAAATATTCAAAGTTCAAACGTCCAACACACAAACACAGCCACGAATAAAATATTCAAAGTTCAAACGTCCAACACACACACATGACACACAGATTAAGTTTGGCCATTACAACATGTGGGCAACCCACTTGGAGGACGACCTGAGGTGGATGTACGGCTCGCCTGTCACCCCCATCTTATTCCCCTCCTCTTTCTTCTTTATCCCATCTCTCTCATGCCATATCTCGCTTGATCCTGCCGTGGGCTTCCCCAGCCCTCGCATTGCCCACTAGTCGCCACTGTATGCCCCGTCCTCCTCTTGCCTATCGGCCGATGATCTCCACCCTCCCACCCTTTGCCCACTAGCTGGCTGTAGCGTTGATGCAACCCGTCCTACAGACGTCCCTACATCTACGCCAACAAGTCCCCCAAGTGGACCAATGACTCGCGCTCGAGCCAAACTCCTACAAGCTAAGGTTAACTCGCACCCCTCCTTGTGTGACTTTAATACATCCCTGGATGACTTGCTACTTCATGCAACTACTCTATGCATTATCAGCTACAAAGCCCCAACACATTGACAAGTCCCCTCGGAGCAAGTACCAGGAGTTGGACAAGAAGAAGACGCTGCCGAGGCTAAAGCCCCAGAGTCTCCGTCCTGGACTTCGGACTAGTCTCCGGACTATCGTCTGGAGTGTTCAGTACACCCCTCCGGAGTCCCGACCGGAGAGCACCGCCAGCACCAGAGTCTTCGCACACCCCGGAGTCTCCGACCTCTCCACCCCGGAGTCTCCGTCCCTAGGACTCCGGGCTGGACTCCGGCCGCCTGCTAAAGCTCTTCTCCTGCCACCCCGGAGTCTGCCCCGGAGACTGAGGTCCACCCCGGAGTCTCCGGTGTAAGTGAGACCAGGCATGTTAAAGCCTTTTGGGCTGGCCCATGTAACATCCCAAATTCTACCTAAACTTCCATTTTTATTCCTAAAGTACCTCTGAACTAGTGGATGGCCTATAAATAGACCTCACCTCTATTGTAAACCCTAGACTTAATATTTGGAATTAGAAGAAACCCTTGTGGATCTCCCTAATTCTTGTCTCATGCTCATTTGCTAAAGGAGCACCAAATATGTCCCACCTCATTGGAGTTTGCATCGCGCCTCCCTCGTTGTACAAGGCCTTGGCATCGAAGCCCTTTGCCAAGATGTCAAGATCTCACCAAGCCTCCCGCTCACCGTGCCGGTTAGAGAGAGAGAAATCCTTGCCTAACGCTGATCCTAGGGATTGCGTCGGACCGGTACCCGCCAGCGTGAGCTATTGGCTTGTATCGTGTCTTTGCTTGTGTGTGTTCATCAAGTTCTTCGTGCGTGAGTTCATGGATTTCATCCTCTCACACCTCCCTCTCGATTTCCACGGGGATTCGTAAAAGACCGGGCAACCCCAAGGGGCATACCCTAATGATAGCTCCAAATTTCATCACTTTTAACTATTGATTTTCGTCTTGTTTATTGCTGGATTTCGCCGAAGATAACCCTTTTCTACTAATGTTAACATCACAATTAGCGAATCCTTGGTTTCTTGTGAAAGTTTTCAGGTAATGAACATTTATTGGAGATCTAATAGCATTTATGGGCTAAATGCACCAAAAGAAGTCAATCCCCAATTGGAGCCCCTTTCATTGGAGGCGTCCAGTATGCATAACGACCACCGGTACGGTCGGGGCGCACCTGTATCGCCCGCCCTTACTACACGCCGACACCTTCCTTATATCAATACAAGCAACTTTCGTGAAGAGAGAGAGGCGAGAAGAACCACAAAACAAAAGATACAGCCGCCGCAAGCCATCTAGAGGGGAGGATCAGATCTAGAAGAAGAGAAGAACTTCACCTCGTTCCTCGATGATCTCCAACCTCAAAACCACACACTACACCATCATTCCCATCATTACTTAGAGAGAGAGAGATTGACACTTGTAAGATTAGGGTTTGATACTTTGATCTACCTTCGGTTTGTATTTGATTTGATCTTTAATCACTATCGTGATTTGCTACAATAACTTTGAGATGATTTTTACTTGCAATACAATTATGCCTTTGATTTGTCTTCCTCTCATGTTTGAGTAAATCCCCATAGGCGTGGGAGATATAGGGGATTGGTGAGATGTATTGTGCCTCTTTTAAATCCATCCATTTGTGATCGTTGTAGTGTTTATTTAATAGTGAGAGTGATTATCTACGTTTGCCTAATGCTTGTTATCTAATTTAAGGGCCCAGGTAACATGATCCAAAGATCTCATAGGTATGAACTTGTACACTAGTAATTCGGCGACCCTCGAGTGACACGGCCGATATAAATGAAGAGCTAGCACTACTCGAGGATAACAAGGAACCATCAAGATTAAAGCCTTGATCCGGTCGCAAGACCTTAATTAATGTGTTGTCCATGGGCATGGTAATAGACAAATGGATCATTAGGACTGGGAAGAATTGGCCATGAGGAATCCTAGTCTGTATATGGGTTGCTTGCCTACCCACTTATAAATAAGAAATATCACTATCACTTATTCCACTTTATCCATTTGACACTTTCACTATCATCTTGAATTGTTTCTCTCCGCGCCTAACTTCTCATCTACAAGACCTTTACACACCTTTCACATATTTACTTTTATGCAATTTACTTATTTCCTAAGCAAGTTTCCTCTATCTTTTATTCACCACTTCCACAATCAACTTTTGTAGTCAATTCACTCAAGACCCGTGACACCTTTGGTGCGACAGAAACACCGCATAAAAACACTTTCCTAAGATCCTCGTTGGGATCGATATAAAAACTAGAATTAATACTTCCGCGAAAACATTCTCTGACGAACCTGTGCACTTGCAGGCCATCAAGATATTTTCTAGCGCCGTTGTCGGGGAGCTAAGCGCTAAGTGTTGTTTCTTGATAACAACAATTGTTGACACCATTCATGATCTCCCTGGAAGACAGAGGTACCACTCGACCAGGAAAAACTTATTTACCTTCATATATTGATCATGTTGTGATCAAGAGACGTCTAGAATTTATTGAAAGATTTACTAATTCACGTACTATAGATGTGAACAACTTGATTCCACTGATGGTAGATTTGACCATCACCCTAGGGGCCGCACCTGAGCTACCTTTGGGAGAATATGGGAATCCATCTAGGCACTTGTGGAAAATGTCTATTCTTTGTCCTGAACTTGAAGGCCAGGAATTTGAAATATATCTTGAGTTAATATAAATGGTGAAAGAAATTGCTTTCACAGGAAAAGAAGAGGAAGACCCTAGTGACCACTTGACAAGGGTCTATGACCTTTATGCTACTCTTAAACCAACAAGATTACTAATAGATTTTGTACTTCTTAAACTCTTTCGCTGGTCTTTGAAAGATAATGCTCTTGCTTGGTTACAATCATTACCCAATCATACTATAAAAAGCTAGGAAGATTTCATATGAGAATTCATGCATAAATATTGTTCTTTCACTAAAATCATGCAAATCAAACGTGGTATAACAAACTTTCTTTAAACAATTGGAGAAAACTTTTATAAAGCATGGAATAGATTTTATGCAATGATTATGAATGTACCAAATCACGGTTTTCATGAGGACTTAGTTATCCAATATTTTTATAATGGGCTTAATGACGAGATAAAAGAAATGATTGATCTATCTGCTAGAGGAGCCATATGCAACTTGAAATTTCCGGAATGTATAAAGCTTTTCGAGGTAAGATCCTTTAATGACGAACAATACAATCCAGCTGAGGATATTGAACCATGAAAAGGTATGATTTACATACCACCAGATCTTATACCCGAAGTTAAAAAGTCCATGGAAGAAAAAGGTATAGCCTCAGAACTTGTAAAAGAAAATAAAGTTGACATTCTTCAAACTTATGTAATAGAAGATGATATAAATCTTGTAATGCAAAAGTGTAAATATTAACAGAATCAATTCCGTGAGAAAAACTATAAACGTCTTATGACACAAGAAAAGAATATAAGAGATCTAATAGAAGTCTTTGATGACTTGGGGCAGGCCACAAAACATTTAGATAGATATCTAAGTATGGTTAAAACTTAGTGCGAGCAAATAAATGAAACCCAAACTTTGATTTTAAACCAAGGAAATTTCAATATTGTTTCTACTAACATTATTACTATACGTGGTACAAAAACTTAGGAGCCACAAGGACCACCTTGGTATCAAGAAGAACAAGCTCGCAAATCGAGAGAGACTTAGGAGATGAGTCAAGAAGAAGAGCATTTAGTCAATCCCCAAGATGACATTGATTATGAGGCCCAGAAAAGGGAGAACGAAGCTTCCAAAACTAGAGAAGAAGAGGAAGCAGGGGACAAGCATAAACCGTATGATTCAGACGCTGAGACAATCGATTCAAGGGAAGAACCGATCTTAGAAAGGAACAAGAAGAGCACGTTATCATCTCGCGTGAAGAACACGCTGATAAGCGCAAATCAGCTGCAAGGAAAAACAAAAAGAATGCTGAACTGGTGGCAACGGTAAAAGAGAAGGTAATACCTACTAGAAACAAAATTCCTTATCCTAACCGAGTTTAATATGAACCAGATAAAGCTATATATGACTCTTTTGTTGAGGCACTAGGTTGCTTGCGTTTATAACTTCCTTTAACTGACGCTATTCAAGTTCCTACTTATAAAAAATTTATGCGAGACATCCTTAATAGAAAGAAGAAGGTAACTAAAACTGTAGCAGTAATGAAAAGCTTTGGTGATAAGCTTCCTACTAAGATTGGGGACCCAGGGATACCAACCATCTCCTGTGCAATAGGGAAAACTAATATATTCAATACTCCTTGTGATTTAGGAGAAGGTGTTAGTGTTATACATTATTCCCTATCTAAGAAATTGAATTTTGGAGAATGTTCTCCTACATCAATAACTTAACAAATGGCAGATAAGAAAACTAAACAACTTTTTGGTATGATCGAAGATGTTCTAGTTAGAATAGATCAACATGCCATACTCACTAATTTTATTATCCTTGATGTTCCTGAGGATGACAAACTGTCTATCATCCTTGGAAGACCTTTTCTTAGCATAGCTGGAGCTAATGTAGATTGCTGTAGCGGTAAGATTGTCTTCAATATATATGATGATCAGATTGTTCGATACTTTCCAAAGAAATGGAAAATATGTTCCGCCACCTAAGCATGTTCAAGCAGCAAGGACTGAAGAAAAAGAGCAGATTGAGATAAACGCCAACGATATGGAGTTTGATTAATCAAAACTCTAGAATAAAATACTTAATGGGAGTTAACCCATTCTTAATAAATTAAGTTTAAAATTTTCATAATGTTACTACTTTATTATTTGTATGCTCTAATAAATTTATTTCGAGTATTGAGTTTGTTTAGAAAATTTACCTTAGCGAAATTGAGAAGCAAGGGAGAAATGAAGAAAGGAAAAAGGTTCAGATCAAATAATGACCATCGGTACGGCCGGGGTACGACCGTACCGTGCGCCTGTACCGAGTCTTGACGAATTCAGCAATGGGAACAAGACCGGTAACGAGAGGTGATACGGCCGGGGTATGACCGTACCGCGCGCCCATAGCGATCCTCGATGAAATTGACCAAGTTCTCAGTACCGATAACGACCAACAGTACGGCAGGGGTACACCCGTACCATGCACCCGTACTAGGTCGACCAGGTTTGATCTCGAACCCTAACTTCAATCCAACGGTGACGACCATCGGTACGGGCGGGCTGCACCCGTACCGCCCGCCCGTACCGAGTGCGTTGCCAGGTAAAGGTCGATGGTGGCTGGCTCCCACCAGCCTTCTTCTTCTTCTTCTTCCTGTTTCTTCCTTGTTCTTTCTCTCTCCACCTCAAACCCTAACCTCCTAGAACATTTGATTCTTCATTGATTTTGTGTTTTGAGTTAGGGAATCTTCACATCGGTAAGTTTCTCATCTGATCCATACTCTATTTTCTGAAATCCATGGTTGAGTTCATCACATTGGCTATTTAGATGAGTTCATCATATTTTGAGATTATTGTTGATTTCTCACGTTAGGATTTGTAACTTCTACCTGTAATCGTTTGTTCACGTGATAGATATTTGATGCTTATATTTTTTTTCAAAATTTTTGCAGCACAATGCATAACATTGGAAGGATTTTCCGCTCGGACAAGGGCTCAGGTACAGCGGGAGCCTCGGGCTCCGCCAAGCCACCGGGTTCGAAGAAGAGGCGCTCGGAGGTGGATAGCTTGAGCGCTTCCATGAGCCAATACTATGAGAGGGTGAGTAACCGCAAGGTTTTGCCCACCAAGTGGGTAGACCGTGAGTTCCTCTCCCGCTAGGGTATTTTGGAGGACTTCGAGCAGATGACTGTGCAGGCTGGCATGGTCAACTTCTCCTACCTCTCCATCGACACCTACAAGCTCACCATGTTTGAGTTCCTTTTATCGTTCCATGATGATCTCGAGGTCCAAGTGCGTACTTGCACTATAAGTTTTGTACTCAATGGGCAGCTCCACAACCTGACCTTCTATGAATTTTGTGATTGTTTCGGATTCTCCCATGAGGGGGAACTTGATATTGATGACAATGTGCACATGCAGGCAATGCATTCTTGGGAGAAAATTTCTGTCCACAGGAACACTGATTATTTGCACAAAAAGAGCGCCACCATTCATAATCCTACTATCTGTTATTTTCACACCTTCCTTGTTAATTCTATTTTTGGGAAAGGTGATGTCGGGGCAATGGCAGGCCCCGAAATAAGTGTAATTCATATGGCCTTGCATCTAGAGATGGAGCACGAGGTAAACTTGGGTGCTTTGCTCATCCAGCACTTTCGCCACCAAAGGTCAGCTTCCGTAGCGGACATTCGTTGTGGTGGGTTGATCACATAGATCGGCTACACAATTTTTTTTGTCCTACCATAGGAAAGAGTTGTGGCTAGTAGTAAGAGCCTGGATGATATTCATATGGCTAACACCAAGTTCATGGGGGGGGGGGTCTATAAACCCAAACATGCCCTTCGTGCTTACCAATTTTATTTTGAGCCTAACGGTGATGTCCACCAAAATTTGATTCCTTTTGTCCAAGCTTTTGGTTTGCAAGGTAAAGAGAGTTGGGTCCTCATCGAGGAGGAGTTCCGGCAGGCAATGATCCTCTCAGGGAGGACTACGCTGCAAGGTGGCCACCCCAACTAGGAAAACACAGCAGCTGGCCAATAGCAGCAAGATCAAGGCGAAGCAGATTGGCATGGTGCAGGATGGGACGATTACGGTTAACAACACCATCACCAATAACCTTTCCACCAACACCAACAACAAGGTATGCCTCCACCACAGCCAGGATTCAACTATGTCCCGAGGGGCGAGTTTGACCAGGTGGTGCATCGCATTGACAACATAGAAAACATGTTGTATGATACGAACGCCAACATAGTCAACCTCACCCAGGACTTCACATCTTTCATGACCGACTTTCCAAACTGCTATCCGAACTTCCCATACCAGCAGCCGCCGCCCGATGGTGGTGATGATTGATTCCAGCTAGGCAAAAAGCCTAAGCTTGGGGAGGTTAAATTCCTCACACCTTTTTGCATTCATATTTTTCTTCCTTCTTTTTATTTGTTTTGTTTCAATGCATGTTTACTTTCAGTTTTGCATTTTATAAAAAAACCAAAATATTAGATTATCTTTTAATTTTGTTTGTGCAAATTTCTCTCGGCTCTTGTTGATTCTTTCTGCAGGTTGCTCACTTCTAGTGATTGAACTGTGGAGACAAACGCAAAGAATGACTCAAGTAGGAGACGAGCAAACAAGAGGAGGTATCACATTCCTATTTTCCTTATTCGTGTAAGCTTATTCATGAACATTTTATGTCTGTTCGGTTGCACTTGAGTTCGACTCACACTTAATTCGTTATCTTTTAGGACTCGAGCTCAAAGGTTTTTATCACCTCTTTGGTTAAGACTTTCGATAATTAATATCAGTTTGAAAAACTACCCTTTGGATTTAATTCCAAACTTTTAAGAAAAAGAGAAAGTGTCTATCGACAACTTTGGTGCCATGTTTTTGTCTTAAAGGCTTAATCTTAGTAGTTCTCAACCCCACATACTAATCGTTGACTTGATGATACCTTCTGAAAAAGATTTGTTTGATAGAACAAACTTTTTATAGTGGGAGAGGGAGATGCCAAAACCTGTATTGACCTGCTGTAAAAAAAGGAAGAAGAAAGAGAGAAGAATGAAATAAATTTACTTTGTTTCAAATACACACCTTTGGGATGCCAACAACTCAGCTAGCTTCTGAACGATCTATGGTATAACCCCGGATTTCGGCTATGAGTTGATGGCATGAGTGGCATATGTGTCGCTATATGAGCAAAATTATTGGTATTCCCAAAAGGTTGTGTAGACGTTTACAAAAGAAATATTCATTGATCCTTGAGAGGGAAAAACAAAAAAATTATCACCAAAATATGAGCTAAAAAACTTTCCATACTTTTGATCTTTGGCATCACCTCACCACCTAAAATGTACAATTAGAGTTCTTGATAGGCAAGGAAAATAAGAGGTATTTGATAGCCACAATTATCGAAGTGGGTGTTAAAGAAAAAACTCTAAGTTTATCCTTCTTTTGACATCTACATGTGCACCCTTAATTTTGACTCAAGTGACCTCGCTTCAAAACATTTTCACTCTCATAATAAGAGATGCGCTCAAAAAAATTGATTTGCAAAGCCTTGCCAATTTTTAACAATCTCATTTGAGTTACAAGAACTATTAGCTAGCGAGTTACTTGCGTTTAGGAATTAAGCTTAAGTGCAACTGTTCAGATATATTATGCTCGTGTTCAAGGTTGCAGGATTTGAGACGATGGAATATGATACAACCTAAAACTTGTAAATTTTCATCTTGATTCAATTCTCCGCTATTACTCATTATAGCTTTATCACTCGAGGGCGAGTAACCTCTAAGCTTGGGGATGTTGATAGCTCCAAATTTCTTCACTTTTAACTATTGATTTTTCTCTTATTTATTGCTGGATTTCACCAAAGATAACCATTTTCTACTAATGTTAACATCACAATTAGCGAATCCTTGGTTTTTTGTGATAGTTTTTCAGGTAATGAACATTTATTAGAGATCTAATAGCATTTATGGGATAAATGCACAAAAATAAGTCAATCCTCAATTGGAGCCCCTTTCATTGGAGGTGTCCAGTATGCATAATGACCACCGGTACGGTCGGGGCGCGCCCGTACCGCCCGCACGTACTACACGCCATGCCTTCCTTATATAATTACAAGCAACTTTCATGAGGAGAGAGAGGCAATAAGAACCACATAATAGAAGATACAACCGCCGCAAGCCATCTAGAGGGGAGGATCAGATCTGGAAGAAGAGAAGAACTTCACCTCGTTCCTTGACGATATCCAACCTCAAAACCACAAACTCCACCATCATTCCCATCATTACTTAGAGAGAGAGATATTGGCACTTGTAATATTAGGGTTTGATACTTTGATCTACCTTCGATTTGTATTTGATTTGATATTTAATCGCTATTGTGGTTTGCTACAATAACTTTGAGATGATTTTTACTTACAATACAATTATGCCTTTGATTTGTCTTGGTCTCATGTCTGAGTAAATCCCCATAGGCGTGGGAGATGTAGGGGATGGGTGAGATGTGTTGTGCCTCTTTTAAATCCATCCATTTGTGATCGTTCAAGTGTTTATTTAATAGTGAGAATGATTATCTATGTTTTCCTAATGCTTGTTATCTAATTTAAGGGCCTAGGTAACATGATCTAAAGATCTCATAGGTATGAACTTGTATGCTAGTAATTCGGTGACCCCCGAGTGACACGACCAATAATAATGAAGAGCTAGCACTACTCGAGGATAACAAGGAACCATCAAGATTAAAGCTTTGATCCGGTTGCAAGACCTTAGTTAATGTGCTGACCATGGCCGTGGTAACAGACAGATGGATCATTGGGACTAGGAAGAATTAGCCATGAGGACTCCTAGTCCATATATGGGTTACTTGCCTACTCACTTAAGAAATATCACTATCACTTATTCCACTTTATCCATTTGGCACTTTCACTATCATCTTGAACTGTTTCTCTCTGTGCCTAACTTCTCATCTATAGGACCTTTACACACCTTTCACATCTTTAATTTTATGCAATTTACTTATTTCCTAAGAAAGTTTCCTGTATCTTTTATTCACCACTTCCACCGTCAACTTTTGCAGTCAATTCACTCAAGACCCGTGACACCTTGGGTGCGACAGAAACACCTCATAAAAACAGTTCCCTAGACTCCTTGTTGGGATCGATATAAAAACTGAAATTAATATTTCCGTGAAAACATTCTCTGATGAACTTGTGCACTTACAGGCCATCAAGATATTTTCTAGCGCCGTTGCCAGGGAGCTAAGCGCTAAGAGTTGTTTCTTGACAACAACAATTGTTGACACCATTCTTGATCTCCGTTGAAGACAGAGGTACCACTCGATCAGGAAAAACTTATTTACCTACATATATTGATCGTGTTCCAATCAAGAGACGTCTAGAATTTATTGAAAGATTTACTAATTCGCGTACTATAGATGTGAACAGCTTGATTCCACTGATGGAAGATTTGACCATCACCCGAGGGGCCGCACCTGAGCTACCTTTGGGAGAATATGGGAATCCATCTAGGCACTTGAGGAATATGCCTATTCTTTGTCCTGAACTTGAAGGCCAGGAATTTGGAATATATCCTGAGCTAATATATATGATGAAATAAATTGCTTTCACAGGAAAAGAAGAGGAAGACCCTAGTGACCACTTGACAAGGGTCTATGACCTTTGCGCTACTCTTAAACCAGCAAGATTACCAATAGAGTTTGTACTTCTTAAACTCTTTCCCTGGTCTTTGAAAGATAATGCTCTTGCTTGGTTACAATCATTACCCAATCATACTATAAAAAGCTGGGAAGATTGCATCCGAGAACTTATGCATAAATATTGTTCATTCACTAAAATCATGCAAATCAAACGTGGTATAGCAAAATTTCTTCAAACCATTGGAGAAAACTTTAATCAAGGATGGAATAAATTTTATGCAATGATTATGAATGTCCCAAATCATGGTTTTCACGAGGACTTAGTTATCCAATATTTTTATAATGGGCTTAATGACGAGACAAAAGAAATGATTGATTTATCTATAGGAGGAGCCATATGCAACTTGACATTGCCGAAATGTGTAAAGCTTTTCGAGGTAAGATCCTTTAATAACGAACAATACAATCCAGTTGAGGATATTGAACCATGAAAAGGTATGATTCACATACCACCAGATCTTATACCCGAAGTCAAAAAGTCCATGGAAGAAAAAGGTATAGCCTCAGAACTTGTAACAGAAAATAAAGTTGACATTCTTCAAACTTATGTAATAGATGATGATATAAATCTTGTAATGCAAAAGTTTAAATATCAACAGAATCAATTACGTGAGAAAAACTATAAACGTCTTATACTACAAGAAAAGTTGGGTTTTACAACAGACGATTTTCGTGGTTGAAGGCCCGTTTTTTGTGGATAAAAAGTCTTCTACGACGGATGCCTTTCGTGGTAAAAGCCCCGTCAGAAAAGTATCCTACCACGGTTTTTTTCCTAACCATGGCAGATCGCACCCTTCTGCCACAAAAACTTGCTCCGTCATAGATTTGTTCACCAGCCGCGTTGACTGCTGACGTCATGAAAATGCCATGTGGCAAACACCGTTAATGCCCAGTTATCGCTGTTAACAGCCACAAAAACCGTGGTAGAAGCTAGGCCCAACCAAGGCCTGCTAAATATTAAGTGGGCCGGCCCATGAGGGGAGCCCAATAATATTACTTATCGTTCTTTGACCTTATCGCTTAAAATGGGCCCGAAGATACAGCCAGAGCGAATTCGCGTGAATGTCGGGCCCGTTCTTGTTTGACCTCTGAAGCCCACATTATTCGAATACTATGCGGCCCGTTAACAGCCTGCGTCAAGTCGGCCTGGTACTGTTAAGGCCTATGGTCGGCCCGTCACTGGTCTCACAGCTCGTCCCGGCCCTCCTACTAATGGCTCACCTTTGAGAAGGTCCGATACTGTTCTGTCCTTTTACTGTACCGTCCGTCAACTTTTCGGTCCCACTAGCGGCCTGCAACTATTCTGATCTGGTACTGTTCTGGACTAGCAATATGTTTGGCCTGTTACTGTTCTTGTTTGGTAAAATTTTCGGCCTGCTACTGTTCTACCTCGTTACTATTCTAGCCATCTACTATTCAGGTCCATTACTGTTGTGGTCTCATCGCTCGCTCGCCACTTTTCTGGTTTGTTACCTTCCGTTATTGTGCTTCTTGTTTTGGGTTGCCTTTGTTCTAGCCCTCTTGGTGTTCTGGCTCATTCTTTTTTGACTCATATTTTTTTGGCTTATTCTTGTTCTAGCTTTATTCGGTACTAGTTGCCACCTGAGGGTAGGCCCGTTACAGTCGCGGACACCTACAGTTTCAGCCTTTTTGAAGCCCACACAAATATCATAAAAGGAGTATAATTAGCAAGCATCTTTTACTGTTCATGGTAGGCCTAATACAATAAGGGCAAATAACAAAGCCCTAAACTTTTACCTGATCGACTTGGCTGGCGCAGTTATGATACTGCCTACCACCATGCATGGACAACGTCAACTAAATGCCTACATGGCCCAACTCAAAAAATGCCTACATGACCTATGCGAGTTATCTAGATATTACATCAGCTGCAAACTTCTTAAAAATATTACATAATATCAACGCTCAGGAAAGAAAATTCAGCATTTCAGTTGATAATCAAGTTGATAGCATTGTCCTCAATTTGCTTTCTCAATCCATCAACTGCATCTCCCTTTGAGTGTGATAGCTACATTGGAAAACCACCTTGAGACATGATCTTGCAGCCACCTCGTTGGTGGCAATAGCAATAATTGCAGTCTGAAACTAAGTAATAACAAGTTAATACATCAAACAAGACAAACTACTCATAGCTAAGAATGAATCAGATAGAAATTATAATCGCATCATAAGAGAACTTGTATAGCAGGAATGCAAACGAGGAATGAACTATATATTGTAGAGGATAGTTATGTCGTTTCTTAGGACGAACCAGAACGAGATGCAAGATATAGTAGCATCGCATGTGAACCTGTAGAACAAGACAAACAATCATTAGAAAAGTGTGCCTACAATGAAATGAGCAATCAAACAAAGTGTTTTTAGAATTTCAGCAAATATAAATTAGCCAGGTCATATAAGCAAATATATATGGAAGTAGTGGTATTTCCTGGAGTGCAAGAGACGTTCAGTGACTCAGAATTTATGGTGAACTACACAATGTCATGCAGTTTCTGTCATAGCTAAGAATCAACCAGATATAAATATAATGACATCAAAAGAGAACTTCTAGAGCAGGAATGCAAAACACGAGTGAACTACATAGTAGAGGACAGTTATGCCATTGCTTAGGATGAACCAACACCAGATAAGGAAATAATGGCGTCGCTTGTGAACCTATAGAAGATGCTATGCAAACCATCATGTTCTTTGTTCCATTCTGGGCTCTATGCAAGAAAAAGAAAATAGTTAGTGTTGCAGCTATTGAAGAACCATATGGCAACAAAAAAATTATAATCTAGTAGTAGTAGCAGCAGCAGTAGTAGTAGTAGTAGCAGTAGTAGTAGTAGTAGTAGCAGTAGTAGTAGTAGTAGTAGTAGTAGTAGTAGTAGTAGTAGTAGTAGTAGGAGCAGTAGTAGCAGTAGTAGTAGCAGTAGCAGTAGCAGTAGCAGTAGCAGTAGGAGTAGCAGTAGCAGTAGCAGTAGCAGTAGGAGTAGCAGTAGTAGTAGCAGTAGGAGTAGCAGTAGCAGTAGTAGTAGTCTACCAAACACTAATTTTAAATGGCATTTGAAAATTGAATCTAGTGTAGGTATCAAGATCACACTTATTCAAAAACCACTCAAATGACTTCCATTTTCAAAACCTAAGCACACCTAGGAGCTCAAGCATGTGATCAACCCCTCCACCAAATTTCAGCCCAAAATTCAAATGTTTTTCTCTTGTGGCCATTGGGTCGAACACCTTGCAGACAGAATCCATTTGGCCTAACTATTACTGTTTTGATCAATTTTTGTCAAGCCAATTGGTTTGCATTGATCATTATTGTCTCCCCTGAGCACAACCAGACCAAAACCCACCCTAGTTCTAGCCCCTGGCGCCAGTGCAACGCCGCCCCAACGCCATGTTCGCCGGCCAACTTTGCCAACACAGCAGCAAACCGCCAGCCCCTCTCTGCCGCTCCAGGAAGCTAGGCGCCACCCTATGGCCGCCCACGGTCGACCCCACGACCACTGCCAGCCACTGGACCACTCCCCAGCCTTGCCGCCCATTCTCTCTGCACGCAACCAGAGCGCGCTAGAGCGCCCTCACCGCCAGCACGCCACAGACCGCCCCTCGACCCAATATCGTGCACGCCGCTCCGCCTCGACCCCAGCACCCCGCCAGACACGGCCGTGTGCCACCGCGCGACCCACAGTCGTCGTGCGCCTCGTCGAGCACTTCCTCTGTCTCCCAGAGCGCGGGACGCTCCCGACCGAATGCCACCGCCCCTAGCCACGCATTTAAGCCGTAGAGCACCGCCAGGAGGCAGGCCACCGTCCCCTACCTCCAGCCACGACGCTAGCATGCTGTGCAGCCCTCGCCGGAGTCGCCATCCCATCCCGCTTGGTCGCTTCGTTGCCCTATAAAACAAGGCCACCCTAGCAAAAACTACCCACACCATCTCACTCTCCTCTCTCCACTAATCCTTCCACCCCATTCCCGGAGCAAGGCGGGTCGCCATTCACTGGAATTTAGCCGGAGCTTGCCGCAGCAGAGGAGGAGAGGCGCCGTCGATTTCGTCCATCCTAGGAGCCGCTACGACCATGCCTGAGTCCGCCGTTGACAACACGTTTGATAGCCCCCATCGCCACGCTAGCTGGAGCCCTGTATGCCCCCACTACACCCCCACCGAGCCGCTAGGGTTAGCTCTCGCCGGTGACCTGTTCGCCGGGGACGACGATCCTCAGCCGTAGATCTTCTTTTTAATCGCACAGTCCACGTTGCCCCGTATCGCTTCACGTTTGATGTGCCGCTGATCATGGGACCCCTGTCGATTGTCATTCGCATGCCATGGAGCGCCTTTGGGCCTGTTTTCTTTCCCGCGCTAGCCCACGAATTCAAATTTAGGTTTTTCCATTTAAGTTTGAACTCACTTCTGTCCCTTAATTCAAAAATAAATGTAGGAAGATTTACTGAACCAATTTGGGTAATTCAATTTTTTTTGAAAGCTACAGAAAAGATCTATCCAAGCCCGTTGGATTTAATTCATTTAGAGTTAGATATCTCTCCTAGTAAATATAACAAGACAGAAGCATTTGCATATTCAAACATTTTTATAAAATCAACCATAATAGCTTTTGAGTTGATTCCAACTCTCAAAAATCACAATTAACCATACATATCTGAATATGTAATAATATTAAGGTTTGCATGCAGTGACTTTGGACTAGTACCAAAATAATGCTATATAGGCATTTCTAGTCACTTTAAATTATTAAATTCTAAACTTAAACTTATTAAATTGTGATCCAACCCTTAAATCACATTTCCACATGTTAGAATATGTGGTGAGGACATGTGCCCACATGATCCCATATTTTAAGTGGTGAATATTAAATCTTAGTTATTTTCAATGAGTAGAAATTACTTTTCTTAAATAAAAAGAATGAAGCTAGTTAATAAAACCTTGTGATGCTTGTGATGATAATAGATCATCAAATGTGTGCCTTAGAGTGCTAAGTAGACTAGTTAAGTATTGTTTGGTGATTGTGTACTCCGTATGTATTTATAGACGATAGTACCGACCAAGCTTTCGAGGAGGAGGAGTTCTATCAAGAAGAAGAGGAAGAAAACTTCAACCACTGCACTAACCAAGGCAAGCTATTGTTAGCAAGCTAGAATATTTAGATAACCTAAGCAAGATGCATTAGGCATGCTTTTGTTATACCACTTTGACTAGTACCTACTCCAAGTTTACTTTCAAGCTTTTACTTTCTTTACTTTACCAAAGTCCTTTACTTATTTTGAAGGTAGCATAAAAAGTATAAAACTTGACCTATCTAGATAACCTTAGATGTAATTCTATGGCATGAGATTGATCTTAGCATCCCACATTAGTGAACACTCTTAACTTAGTTTAGAGCTAAACTAAAACTTGAACCACTTTAGATGGGAACACTTGGTGAAAATGACTTGTGAAAACCTTGGAATGATGAGTCATTCTATTGAGATGTTTTGACATGTGTTGAGGAACACAAATGGTTTATGATGATGAAAATGTTGAGGCATGAGCCTTAACCCTTTTACAAAACTGATGGTTGGATTCGGATGCGATACCATTCCAATTTTACCGTACAACCACAATACCTGAATTGGGTAAGGCTTAGCTAGAAGTTTATATGCATTAGTATTAGTTCCCTCGCGGGAGAGGTTTGAGCTGAGGATACCTCTCAATGTTGTCCACCTATGTAGTGCCCAAGATGATAGATGGTCATGGTTGGGAGGCCATGCTCATAGGAGAGGTGCTTATACTAGGGTGTGTAAAGGAAAGGTTATGTTTGATTATCTGCATACTAAGTATGATGATTCAGGGTTATCCCTGACAGATGTATCGAATCTTGTGGTGAAAGTGTACCACCTCTGCAAAGTGCCAAACTATTCGAATAGCCACGTCCGCGGTTATGGACAGTTGGAGTGGCCATACTGTTTCGTTGTCAGATGTTTTCAAAATGACTTATGAAATGAATGATGAATCTTGACTTGACCACAACAGGGTTGTGACTATGACACTAGCTTCCCAACTTAAGTGATTCTAGAACTTTACTTTATCTTTCTTTGTTTCTGAACTCAGCTTAGGCTTCAAACTTAACTTGTTAGTTAAACTTCGCTTTAGCATTTCCCACTAGAACTATACTACTTGTTAGTGGTAGTTTGCGAGTACTTAAAGAGTACTCATGGCTTTTGTCCCTGGCTATTCCTATGTCCAGACTATGAAGGAGATTACCAAGATGACGGTTAGCAGGACGACTATGATAACTAGGACTATCTGCCTTCGTCAGCATTGCCTGTGCCCTTGAAGATGGACCCCACTGCTACGCTGATTATTTATTCCGCTGCTTGTTGTATTAAGACTGGATCATGAGATCCTTATTTGTGTAAGACCTTATTTATGGTTTGTAATGGATGATGTACTGTGATATCCAATCTGTTATGTCTCGCAAAAATGGTAATCCTGGGATTGCGATGTATGACATAACAGGCATCTGGGATTAAAAATCCGGGTGTTGACAAGTTGGTATTAGAGCCATCCTAACCATAGGAGACCCTATTTAGAAGGGACGTCCGAACAAAAACTTAATTTCAAAACGAAAGTGAGTATTTATGAAAAACTATTTCCTCTCTTACCCTTGGAAATTCATTCTTTCTCAAAAATTCATGTTCCTCAAATTCTTACATTACTACCTAAAATTTGACACACTTGATCACCTCACTAACTTCCTCATCCTTAATTCTTGTAGATGGAGACTCAGTTCAGCAAGTTCTACCAATTGGGCAAAGGAGGCCAGCTGATCTTCAAGAGGGATCTAGATTCACTATCGGAGTTATTGGGACGCCCGCATCCGGAGTTTCTTGGAGCTCAACTTCCAGGACCCCTAGGAGGAGATTTATAGTGTCTAGTCACCACTGATCTTCGAGGAAGCATAGAAGCACCAACATCTGGGAGAATCCAGTTCTCCGTGAGAGAGAACAACTGGCTAGATGGATTAGCCAGGGCAATGCATGAAGCTCTCGCACGTCTGTGTGCCCTCAGTGTCAACCAAATCCAAGGAACCCGTTTTGCTCACTATGCAAGACGTGACTTCATGGGAATGCCAATGGAGATACCAAGTCACTCGGAGTTGAAGCGTCAAGTGTATAACCTTGACTTCCTACTGTACGATCGCCAGAAGGAATTGGACAATGCTAGGGAGTTTGCCAACCACAACCGTGCCATTGCCGACCAGAAGGCCCAGACTTTCTCACTGCTAGTCAAGGACTGTCAGTCTCTTCGCCTCCAGCGCGAAAAGAAGGATCGCACCATCGCCCGTCTTCGCAAGAAGGTAGCCGACCTCGAGAAGACCGTCAAGGAGCAAGAAGCTCAGCTTGCAGCAAAGGAGGAAGAAGAGGAGGGTGAAGACATCCAGGGAGACATGGATTCTTACCTCAGCAATGATGATGACTTTTTGGAGGAGGACGCCGTGGACTTCTACACTGATGATGAGGACTCCGACTTCATCGACGATGAGTAGATGCACTAGAACACTGTCATAGCATGAGATGTATCGGTCCCACTGTATCGTAGCTTGCAGAATGGTTCTTCAAACCATCTGTTTTCCTTTGTTGTTGTGGTGTGTGTGTGTTTGTATCGTGTGCTTGTTTGAATGAATGAAATGAAGTTAGTTGCAAAACCTAAGTCAAACTCAAAGTTTTAGCTTTGAAACCAAAACCATGAACCTTAGAACTTTCCCTCTTACCCCTTTATCTACCTCAATCTTCAGATGACTCGTGGAAACCAAGGAGGGAGAAGCTCGTCGCAAGACCCAATGCTGTAGATCCTGCAGAATCTCATCGCAGACAGAGAAGCAAGCAGGACAGAGCGCCAAGCTAATCTAGCAACACTGCAACAGATCGCCCAGATGGCTCTCAACAACCAAGGGCATGGAAATCAGGATCATCAAGGATCCAAGCTGAAGAACTTCCAGAATACCAATCCCCAGATCTTTAGCACTTTAGAGAACCCATTAGATGCTGATGACTGGTTGCAGACAATGGAGAACAATATGGAAGTAGCCAGAGTTGATGATAACGAGAAAGTTCTCTTTGCCACCCACTACTTGGCAGGAGACGCAAGAGGCTAGTGGAACAACATCCGCTTGATGAACCATGGTCAAGTGATGACATGGGAAGCCTTCAAGATCAAGTTCAGCCGCACCCACGTGCCGTAGGGTCTAGTCACCAGAATGAGGGATGAATTCATAGAATTGAAGCAAGGCAGAATGACTATGGTGGAGTACCGTGACAGATTCCTGTTGCTTGCAAGGTACGCCCCTGATGAGATCAACACGGAGGCCAAGAAGAAGGAGAGATTCCTGAACGGACTGCATGACGAGATGCAGACTGTCCTCGTCAACATCCGCTTCGAGGATCTCGAAGAACTAGTCAACTCTACCATTCATATGGAAGGGAAGATTAATCAGGCAAACGACAACCGCAAACGTCGTACGATGCAGCAATCTGGATCCAACAGTCACTAGAAGTACCATCCCAACCCCTCACCAGGATATGCACCAAGGAACAACCGACCCCCAATGTCTCGCCCAAGCTACCCCAACCGTAGTGGAGGCAATGTGAAGTCCGGAGGGAACAACCACCACCCCGGCAACACCAGCAATTTCAACCGTGCAACTCCCAAGAGCAACAACAACAACCATAACAACAACAACACTGCACCCAGGACTGGCAGCAATGCTGTGCCTGTCGCAGCAATAGACAAGTCCCAGATAACTTGTTTCGAGTGTGGAGTGTGATACATTGCAAGTGTATCTATAATTTTTGATGTTCCATGCTTGGTTTTATCCACTTTCTTGTGTTTTGTCCACACTTTGGAGTACTTTTCATATGATTTCTTGGACTAACCTATTAACAAGAGCCACAGTGCCAGCTGCCTGTTTTCTGCTGTTTTTGGTTCTAGGAAAGTGAGAAAATGAATATTCTCGGAATTGGACGGGACAAAAGCCAAAGTGCCTATTTTTCCGGAAGTCATCAGATGCCAGAATACGAGACGGAGAGGGGCCAGAGGCCGGCCACACCACCTGGCCGTGCGGCCAGGCTTGGCCCGCGCCAGGGGGTGGTGTGGTGGCCCCTGGCACCCCCTCGGCCTCCCCTTCCGCCTATATATTGCCCTCGGGACGAAAACCCTAAGGGCCCGATCAAAAATCCACGAAAGAGTCTGTAGCCGCCATCATCTCCATCCCTAGATCAGGAGGGATCTGGATGTCTTCCCGACACCCTGCCGGAGAGGGGAATTCATCCTGGAGGCCTTCTTCATCACCATGCAAGCCTCTGGTGTGATGCGTGAGTAGTTCATACTTGGACTACGGATCCATGTAGTAGCTAGATGGCTAGTTCTCCTCCTTTGTGCTTTCATGTCTAGATCTTGTGAGCTCCGTTCATGATCAAGATCATCTATTTGTAATCATACATGTTGTGTTTACGGGGATCCGATGGATATTGAGATGCTATTTTAGATTGATTATTGATTCTATCATGTCTTTGTTATTTGTGATCTTGCATGCTTTCCGTTGTTAGTAGATATCTTGGCCAAGTAGATGCTAGCAACTCCAAGAGTTAGTATTTATGCTCGATAGTGGGTTCATGCCTCTGGTAATCTGGGGAAGTGACAGAAATCTCTAAGGTACTAGATGTGCTGTTGCAACAAGGGAGAAAACAACAATCCTTTATTCAAAGAACAATCGTATTATTTACATTACACGCAATTCATAAAGCAATAATCTGTTGCTTGCAACTTAATACTGGAGGGGGTTCGGATGATAACCTGAAGGTGGATTATTAGTCATAGATGCAGTTGGATGGCGGTCTATGTATAATGTTGTAATGCCCAATCAAGTCTCAAAGGAGTCAAGATGATTAGTATATGCATGTATTGATTTCTCGATGTTTGTCAATTGCCCCGCTGTAATTTGGTCACCCAGCATGTTATCTATCTTAAGGAGAGCCACCTCTAGTGAACTATGGATCCCGATCCTTTTCTTTACATATAATCTATAAACTGTTTACTGCTTTGTGTTTACTTTCTGCAAACTATTACTTCCATCCATTCGATACGTTTAATCCTTTGTTTTCTGCAAAACACGGTGAGATTGACAAACTCATCGCAAGTTGGGGACAAAGTTCTATGGTTGTGTTGTGTAGGTCTCCATGTTGCCACTAGCACCGGTTGTGCGCCCTGCCAAAGCTCAGCTAGTAACACCTTTGGGGTGTTTCCTTGCTCCTACTGGTTCGATTAAACCTTGGTTTCATACTGAGGGAAACTTGCTGCTGTGCTCATCATACCTTCCTCTTGAGGTTCCCAATGAGCTCTACATCAACACCGCTCCAGCATTTTTCTGGCGCCATACACAGAGCCATCAAGCATTTTTCTGGCGCCATTGCCGGGGAGTCAAGGACATCTTCACAAGGAGAGTCCCTCATAACCAATCTCTTTACTTTGTTATTTTTGTTTTGCTTAGTTTCTTTTTGCTTTATTTGCTTGTTTTCTTATAAAAAAACACAAAAAAATTAGTTTACTAGTTTGCTTTCTTATTTGAAAACCCAAAAAAATGACTACTTTTGAAAACACTAAGTTGTGTGACTTCACTAGCACCAACAACAATGATTTTATGAGCACACCTATTGCTCCACCTGTGCCTGAAGATACTTTCTTTGAGATAAAACCTGCTTTACTCAATCTTGTTATGAGAGAACAATTTTCTGGAATTGGCAATGAAGATGCTGCTTCCCATCTAAATAACTTTGTTGAACTTTGTGAGATGCAAAAGCATAGGGATGTAGATGGTGATATTATTAAACTGAAATTGTTTCCTTTCTCTTTGAGAGGAAAAGCTAAAGAATAGTTGAATTCCTTAACTAGGAATAGTATTGATTCTTGGACTAAGTGCAAATATGCTTTCATTGGAAAGTACTATCCTCCTGCTAAGATTATATCTATGAGAAGTGAAATAGTGAAGTTTAAACAACTTGATAATGAACATGTTGCTCAAGCTTGAGAAAGAATGAAATCTTTGGTAAAGAATTGTCCCACTCATGGACTGACTGCTTGGATGATCATCCAAACTTTTTATGCAGGATTGAACTATTCTTCAAGGAACCTATTGGATTCTGCTGCTGGAGGTACCTTTATGACCATCACTTTGGGTGCTGCAACAAAACTTCTGGACAATATGATGGTTAATTATTCTAAATGGCATACTGAGAGAGCTCCACAAGGTAAGAAGGTAAATTCTGTTGAGGAAACCTCCTTGAGTGATAAGATTGATATTATTATGTCTATGCTTGTTAATGGGAAAGCCCATATTGATCAAAATAATGTTCCTTTGTCTTCTTTGGTTTCTCAAGAAGAGCAAGTTGATGTGAACTTCATAAGAAATAACAATTTTGGCAACAATGCTTATGGTAATAATAATTATACGCCTTACCCTCCTAATAATACTTATGGATATAATGGTAAACCTGGATTACCTAGTGAAGGAAGAATTTTAGAAGTTGAAAGAGCCACTAAAAACTTCATGCAAATGCAATATGAGCAAAATAAACTATTCACTAAAACTATGGAGGAACAATCTATCATTTTAAAGAACATTAGCCATCAACTTGAGAGTCTAAATAGGGAAATTCCTAGTTTACAATTGAAACTCTCAGATGCTGAAAGAAATATATCATCTTTGTCTGAAGCTCAATCTTCATTGATTAATAAAATGGCTGCTAAACCTGAAACTAATGATAATCCCTTTGCGGATACTAATGCTATACAAGTAAGAATTGATGAAAATGTTAGACTATTAGCTGAATTACATGCTAAGTGGGAAAGAGAAGATGAAATTGCTAGAAACATTAGTTATTCTACTATCACCACCACTAGTGTTAAGGTTAGTAATAGTTCTACTACTTTAGATGATAAATTTGATTTTGATCTTGATGGTTGTAATATCTCTGAAGTTATTAAATTCCTACAAAAGCTTGCTAAAAGTCCTAATGCTAGTGCTATGAACATGGCCTTTACAAAACACATTACTGATGCTCTCATAAAGATTAAATAAGAAAAGATGAAACATAAAGCCTCTATTCCTATAAAACAAGAAGATGGTTGGGAACCCATCATTAATATGAAAGTGAATGACTTTGATTTCAAAGCTTTATGTGATCTTGATAGTAGTGTTTCTATTATGCCTAGAAGGATTTATTATATGCTTGATTTGCCTCCACTTGAAGATTGTTATTTGAATGTCCCACTTGATGATAATGCTAAAAAGAAACTCATGGTGAGTCTTAATGATGTTCTTATTATGGTTAACAATGCCTATGTCCCCGTTGATTTCTATGTTTTGGATGTTGAATGCAATGCTTCTTGTCCTATTACTTTGGGAAGACCTTTTCTTATAAATGTTGGTGCCATCACTAATATGAAATAAGGCACCATTAAATATCAACTCCCACTCAAGAAAGGTATAGAAAACTTCCCTAAGAAGAGAGAGAAGATTTCTTTTGCTTCTCCTATGAAAACAAAATTTGGTTTTAATGCTTCTTTATTTGAGAACACTTGATTCTTTCTTGCTTCTTATGCCTAACTTAAAGGCGTTAAAGAAAAGTACTTATTGGGAGATAACCCAAAAGTTTTAGATGAGTCTTGGAGTTATTACTTCATTAATAACCGCTCCTTATCCTTTTTATTTGCTTTTTGTGCCAAGAGTAACCTCTATTGAGAGAGAAGTAATGATTGGGAAAGTTGTTGTCCCGAAACAGATTTCTGTGCTTCACCGTAAAAATTCGTGTAAAATCTCTCAACGTCTTTTTGAGGCGTGAATTTTTTTTCTTCTGCCACAGGTTGTTATCTAACTTTCGTTAGTTCAACACTTTTTGATTTGAGAAACATAAGGTCTTCGAAAAAATTCGTCTTTACCTGCTGGTCTGTTTTGACAGATTTCTGCCATTTTCTGCATTTGCTTCTTGTTGGTTCCTTTTTGAGTTCTTTTGGGGAATTGAGCTTTTTGAGGGAAGTGCTACAGTATATAGTGTTCTAATGGAAGTTTATTTGGTGTTAGAACTCAACCTTAAGACTTATTTATCTTGAGTGCACTAATGTTGCTAATAAAGATTGTGTGAAGTTTTGTATGAAGGAAAATTTCAGGTGTATGGAAGGAATGAGTAATGAGATGAAGGATGGACTAAAGCTCAAGCTTGGGGATGCCACGCGTGTCACCCCAAGAAATATTCAAGAAGTACAAGCGTCAAAGCTTGGGGATGCCCAGGGCATCCCCTCTTCATCAATAAAAATCCCAGGTTTCTTCCAAACGCTTCATTTTTATTGTTTCATGCACAATTGTGTTGTTCTTGGAGCGTATTCTTTTTCGTTTTTGTTTTGGTTTTTCGTTTGCTTTGGTTTTCTTAGTTTGCTGAATAAATTGGTTGGACCCCCTCTTTCATATATTGGTTTGCAAATAGTTTGGTTTGGTTTGGAAAAGAGTAGGAAAGTTCATGCTTATGTGGTAAAAATAGCCCGTTTTTAACTGTGGCCTATGCTTTGTCATGCCATGCTTGATATTGTTTTGGATTTATGCTTACTATTATTTTCTGTAGCATGACTTGTTATAAACAATTGAGATTGCTTAATGTGCCTTGGATGAATCATGCGTTGTTTTAGCATATTAAAGCATAGTATAGTGGTATTCTCCTTTGATGCTTTATTTGGGTTTACTTGGCGCATGCTCACACCATGTTATGACTATATCAAGTCACCATAAGCCTTTATGATCCTTTAGTTTCAACTTGTAGTATCACTTTATGCTTTGATAAATGATGTTTTATCGCTCTGCATGATTATGGCCATTATTGCTCTCTTAGTTTGTCGCTCCCAGTCTTTTGCTAGCCTCCACCACCAAGTATGAGTTCCACTCATGCATCCAACTCCCTAAATCAAGTTATTCCAAAGAGTCCAACATACCTACCTACTAGATTATGCTATTCCAAGTATATTCATGCTTTTGTTTACCTTCCAAATTAAACTTGTTATGAGAAAACTAGTGATTAAAGCTCTCACGAACTTGATGGCACACTTTACTTTTTTTGCCCTTAATAAACTTGAACCATTGTGTCGTCTATGTTGTATATGCTTGCACTTATTTGTTGGGAATTAGCAGAACCATGCTTTCATGGGGAACGCTTTCAACATTGCACTTGGTACTTGTACCTAGTTGATATCATGCTCTTTTGTATATGGATGTCGTCGGTGTGAAATGAAAGGGGAGCTTGTAAGTCCATGGAGTTATGTATATGTGTTAGAGAAACGCCTAGGCCGCTAGTCTAATCCATGCTGACATGGTGGAAACCTGCAGCGTAACCATAATGAGCTTTCTATGAAGCATTCTCCTTATAAAAAAAGAGTCCTATATTGAGAGAAAAAAGAGAAAAAGAAAAAAAAGAGATATTATGAAAAGAGGAAAGAGATAAAAAAGCACCATATTCCCATGGTAAATAAGAAGATTGCTGAGATGCTCGTTGTCTGCTTGCCTTGTCATTTTGATATGAGGATTCTTCCGTATCATCGGGCAAGGGTACCTGGCGGTTCTCTATGATACACATGTACTTACGATGACAAGAACTTACCGGTGACTAAACTTGAGTAGCATGAGGAGCGGCCCTCGTATACAAGGGACATGAGATTTCTAACTTATACTTCGTCAAGCATGTACACCATAGTTTGTTCACTTTAACCTTAATCACTTCAAGATGCATATGATAGGGACAAAGAGAGCTGAAAGCTATAAGTACCATAATTTTTGGAAGCTCTTTATGAGACTTGAATCCCTACTTCCTTTTATAAAAAGGCCTTTCTTCCACCATTATATTGAGTCTCCACCTTCTACCTTTATGCACCTACTTTGAGAGCATAGTGGCCATTCTTAGTTCTATGTGCATTGTCCGAAGACTAGTTGATTGATGCATAACTTGCTATTGCTTGTTTTAAACTATTTGTATCTAGTCACTCTTATGAACTTTGAAGGTGTCCTATGCATTTATATTTGCTACTCTATGAGGGACAAGCTGAATACTATTACGCTATGTTTTCTCTATGTGAAACAAACAAACGTCTTGCAAAGCATTGTTATTCATGAATCTTTTGTTTGTTCCGTTTCATGTTGCATCATAGTTTCTTTGTCTTATTGCTAGAACTTTGTCTTTCATGTTATGATTGAAGTACTATGATCCCAGCTTTGAATGTTTTGCAAATACTTTGATCAAGTCTTTGATGGTGCATGTCACCTCAAAAATTATTCTTTCTTTTTATCACTTACCTACCGACTGACGGCAGGAGTTAAGCTTGGGGATGTTGATACATTGCAAATGTATCTATAATTTTTGATGTTCCATGCTTGGTTTTATCCACTTTCTTGTGTTTTGTCCACACTTTGGAGTACTTTTCATATGATTTCTTGGACTAACCTATTAACAAGAGCCACAGTGCCAGCTGCCTGTTTTCTGCTGTTTTTGGTTCCAGGAAAGTCAAAAAATGAATATTCTCGGAATTGGATGGGACAAAAGCCAAAGTGCCTATTTTCTGGAAGTCATCATATGCCATAATACGAGACGGAGAGGGGCCAGAGGCCGGCCACCCCACCTGGCCGTGCGACCATGCTTGGCCCGCGCCAGGGGTGGTGTGGTGGCCCCTGGCACCCCCTCGGCCTCCCCTTCCGCCTATATATTGCCCTCGGGACAAAAACCCTAAGGGACCGATCAAAAATCCATGAAAGAGTCTGGAGTCGCCGTCATCTCCATCCCTAGATCGGGAGGGATCTGAAGCTCTTCCCGGCACCCTGCCGGAGAGGGGAATTCACCCTAGAGGCCTTCTTCATCACCATGCAAGCCTCCGGTGTGATGCGTGAGTAGTTCATCCTTGGACTACGGATCCATGTAGTAGCTAGATGGCTGGTTCTCCTCCTTTGTGCTTTCATGTATAGATCTTGTGAGCTCCGTTCATGATCAAGATCATGTATTTGTAATCATACATGTTGTGTTTGCAGGGATACGATGGATATTGAGATGCTATTTCAGATTGATTATTGATTCTATCATGTCTTTGTTATTTGTGATCTTGCATGCTTTCCGTTGTTAGCTATCTTGGCCAAGTAGATGCTAGCAACTCCAAGAGTTAGTATTTATGCTCGATAGTGGGTTCATGCCTCCGTAACTGGGAAGTGACAAATCTCTAAGGTACTAGATGTGTTGCTACAAGGAGAAAACAACAATCCTTTGTTCATAGAACAATCGTATTGTTTACATTACACGCAATTAAGTAAAGCAATAATCTGCTTGCAACTTAATACTTGAGGGGTTCGGATGATAACCTCAAGGTGGATTATTAGTCATAGATGCGCTTGGATGGCGATCTATGTATAATGTTGTAATGCCCAATCAAGTCTCAAAGGAGTCAAGATGATTAGTATATGCATGTATTGCTTTCTCGATGTTTGTCAATTGCCCCACTGTAATTTGTTCACCCAGCATGTTATCTATCTTAAGGAGAGCCACCTCTAGTGAACTATGGATCCGGTCCTTTTCTTTACATATAATCTATAAACTATTTACTGCTTTGTGTTTACTTTCTGCAAACTATTACTTACTTCCATTTGATACGTTTATTCCTTTGTTTTCCATAAAACACGGTGAGATTGACAACCTCATCGCAAGTTGGGGACAAAGTTCTGTGGTTGTGTTGTGCAGGTCTCCACGTTGCTACTAGCACCGGTAGTGCGCCCTGCCAAAGCTTAGCTAGTAACACCTTTGGGGTGTTTCCTTGCTCCTACTGGTTCAATTAAACCTTGGTTTCATACTGAGGGAAACTTGCTGCTGTGCTCATCATACCTTCCTCTTGGTGTTCCCAACGAGCTCTACATCAACATCGCTCCAGCATTTTTCTGGCGCCATACACAGAGCCATCAGAGTGAAGGGTCACTATTCCAATGAGTGTCCCAAGAAGACTGCCGCCACTGCCAATGTGAATGCCCCAGCTCAACAGCAGCGTCGTGTTTAACCAGGGAGAAGATTTGCCCTAGGGAACCCTCACGACCGCAACGGTCGTCTCTTCCACATGAACTCTGAAGAAGCCCAAGAAGCGCCAGATGTAGTGCTAGGTATGTTTTCTGTCAACTCAGTTTGAGCAAGAGTATTGTTTGATTCGGGAGCATTGCATTCATTTGTCACCGAAGAATTTGCATGCACTAGTAAGATCCACCCAACCAACTTGAAGCATGTCATGATAGTTCAAATCCCCGGTTCGACTACAAAAGCTAGAAAAATTTGCAAAGCTGTGCCTATCAGAATACATGGGACAGATTTTTATGCCAACCTAATCGTACTCGGAACCAAAGGATTGG
The DNA here is from genome assembly GCA_023614405.1 of Avena insularis. Taxonomy (NCBI): domain Eukaryota; kingdom Viridiplantae; phylum Streptophyta; class Magnoliopsida; order Poales; family Poaceae; genus Avena; species Avena insularis. The sequence continues at coordinate 55,104,613 of CM042692.1, forward strand.
AAGTAGTACTAGGTATGGACTGGATGTCAAGGCATAAAGGACTGATAGACTGTGCTAAGAAAGCCATCACCATGACCAGTAGCTCTAGAGTCATAGTAGAGCATATATCTGAAACCTTACCTCGTCAATTCAAGTGCAACAAGAGTCTAGCCCTACCCACCATAGACCAAGTCAGAGTAGTCTGTGAATACCCCGACGTATTCCCAGATGAATTGCTAGGTATGCCCCCGGATAGGGATATTGAGTTCATTATCGAAGTAATCCCCTGAACCGGACCCATAGCCCAGAGACCCTATAGCATGAACCCCTCAGAATTAGTGGAACTGAAGAAGCAGTTGGATGCTATGTTAGCAACAGGCTTGATTCAACCAAGCGCATCGCCATGGAGATCACCAGTGTTATTCGTCGACAAGAAAGATGGAGGCAACCGTTTGTGCACAGATTATAGAAAGCTGAATGACGTCACCATCAAGAACAAGTACCCCTTGCCAAAGATAGAGGATCTATTTGATCAGTTGACTGGAGCCCAGGTATTCTCAAAGATTGATCTTAGGACTGGTTATCACCAACTTAAGATTCTTGCAACAGATATTCCGAAGACCACCTTTACTACTCGATATGGTTTATACGAGTATACGGTCATGTCTTTTGGATTAACCAATGCCCCTGCTTATTTCATGAATCTCATGAATAAGATCTTCATGAATTTCCTGGATAAGTTTGTCATTGTGTTTATCGACGATATCCTTATCTACTCCAAGTCAGAATAAGAGCATGAACAACATCTGAGAATTATCCTAGAAACCTTGAGAGAGCATCGGTTATATGCCAAGTTCAGCAAGTGTGAGTTTTGGCTGAAAGAAGTAGGATTCCTAGGACATATTGTGTCTGCCGGAGGAGTCTCTGTTGATCCCGCCAAGATCAAAGATGTCGAAGAATGGGAAGCCCCAACCACTCAAACCCAAGTCCGTGCATTTCTCGGATTAGCGGGATACTACCGCAAGTTCATAGAAGGTTTCTCTAGCATCGCCAGACCCATGACCCATTGTTGAAGAAAGACAAGAAGTTTGAATGGACTGACAAATGTGAAGCCAGTTTCCAAGAGCTGAAGAAGAGATTGATATCAACCCCAATACTGATCATGCCAGATATCAAGAAACCGTTTGATGTATATTGTGATGCATCCAAGATTGGTCACGATGTGTATTGATGCAAGAAGGCAAAGTCATTGCTTATCTGTCTCGACAACTGAAGCAGCATGAGCCGAACTATCCGACCCATGATCTGGAATTAGCAGCCGTAGTTTTGGCATTGAAGACATGGCGTCATTATCTTATGGGTAATCACTGTGAGATTTACTTAGATCACAAGAGCTTGAATTATATTTTCACTCAGAAGGAGCTGAATATGAGGCAAAGGAGATGGATAGAGTTAATCAAGAATTATGACCTTGACATTCACTATCACCCCGGCAAAGCCAATGTGGTAGCGGATGCTCTTAGCAGATTGCCTTGCAGGCTAAACACCATGATCAAGGAGAAGCAACCAAGTTTGTATGAGGAGTTGGAGCAGTTTAGAACTGAGCTTGTTAGCAAAGGATTCTTAGCGAGCATTGAACTTCAACCCACATTAATTAGCCAAATCAAGGAAGCCCAGAAGGGAAATGAAAGTATTGACGGAATGAAACACTGTATTGGTACAAGAAAGGTACCCGGATTCACTGAAGACGAAGGAGTTCTGTGGTACAAAGGACGTATCTGTGTGCCAGCAGATTCGGAGCTGAAGCAAGTTATCATGCAGGAAGCTCATGGTACTCTTTATTCTATCCACCCCGGAGGAACGAAGATGTATCAAGATTTGAAGGAGCAATTTTGGTGGCACAAGATGAAGAGAGAAATCAGCAGCTACATCGCCAAGTGTGACATCTGTCAAAGAGTCAAAGCAGAGCATCAGAGAGCTGCAAGACTGTTGCAACCATTGCAGATTCCGGAATGGAAATGGGATTCCGTCAGAATGGACTTTATCACTGGATTGCCTACTTCTAGTAGGGGAAATGACTCAATCTGGGTCATCGTTGATAGACTGTCCAAGGTAGCTCATTTTATACCTGTCAAGAAAACCTACCAGAGTTCGAAGCTAGTAGAGCTGTATATTGCTAGGATTGTTAGTCTGCATGGAACCCCCAAGACCATAGTATCAGATCGAGGAACCCAATTTACCTCGAGATTTTGGCAGAAAATCTAGGAAGGATTAGGCACCAAGTTGAACTTCAGCACCGCTTATCAGCCGCAAACTGATGGATAGACTGAAAGAGTCAACCAAATTTTGGAAGATATGTTGAGAGCTTGTGTGTTAGAGTATGGATCGAAATGGGAAGACTGCCTGCCTTTCGCAGAATTCTCATATAACAACAATTATCAAGCTAGTTTGCAAATGGCACCATTTGATTTCCTATACGGAAGAAAGTGCCGTACCCCTTTGAATTGGTCGCAAGTAGGAGAGAGTCAGATCTTTGGACCCGACATTCTCCGAGAAGCCAAAGAAAAGGTGCACAAAGTCCGTGAGCACCTCAAGACCGCCTAGTCCAGACAGAAGAGTTATGCTGACAAGAGAAGGAGAGACCCGACTTTCAATGTCGGAGATTTTGTATATCTCAAGGTTTCACCATTGAAAGGAACCCAACACTTTAGTCTGAAAGGAAAGTTAGCCCCTAGATATATCGGGCCCTTCAAGATTCTGAATCGTCGAGGAGAAGTATCGTATCAACTGGAACTACCTGAAGAGATGTCAGCCATCCACAATGTGTTCCATATCTCGTTACTTCGCAAATGACTAGAAGTGCCAGAGAAGACTGAGGTTTTCAAGAACATCGATCACCGAGATGTTGAGATCAACAATGACCTGACATATCATGAAGTGCCCATCTATATCTTGGAGGAAGCTTACAGAACCACCAGAACCAGAAGTATCAAGTTTCTCAAGATTCAATGGAGCAACCATACCGAAGAGGAAGCCACTTGGGAGTGAGAAGATTACATTAGGACAGAGTTCCCAGATCTCTTTAGTTCCTAGTTTTCTTTCGTAAATCCCGGGACGAGATTTTGTTTAAGGGGGGAAGGTTTGTAACATCCCAAAACTCTAATCCAAGTGATCAAGATCCAAATCATCAAATTTAGAGTTAACAAAAACTTTTCCATTTAAAAATATTAAAGCATTCATATGTGTGTGCATTGAAATTAGGAGTTGATTTGAATTGACATGATTAAGTGATCCATTGATTGTAAAATGATTCTTAGGTGAAATAAACATCATCTAGATCATTCCCAAACAAATCCCAAAGAAAAACAAATCAAAATGAATAAAATAACCAAATGGTCATTTGTGACATTTTAATCAACATGCCTACTTTGGCTATTCCTAGAACTCAATTCTTAACAGAAACAAATGTGGATCTTTGCACCCCTTGCTAGTACATGTAGTGATGTACCAAGGCCCACTTGGTGATCTACCAAACACTTGCAAACACTAATTTTAAATGGCATTTGAAAATTGAATCTAGTGTAGGTATCAAGATCACACTTATTCAAAAACCACTCAAATGACTTCCATTTTCAAAACCCAAGCACACCTAGAATCTCAAGCATGTGATCAACCCCTCCACCAAATTTCAGCCCAAAATTCAAATGTTTTTCTCTTGCGGCCATTGTGTCGAACACTTTGCAGACATAATCCATTTGGCCTAACTATTACTGTTTTGATCAATTTTTGTCGAGCCAATTGGTTTGCATTGATCATTCTTGTCTCCCCTGAGCACAACCATAACAAAACCCACGCTAGTTCTAGCCCCTGGCGCCAGTGCAACACCGCCCCGACGCCATGCTCGTCTAACGCGTAACGTAAGCGTAGCGCCAGGCCGAGCCCTCTCCAGGGGAAGCTAGGAGCCAGCCTACCGCCGCCCACGGTCCACCCCACGGCCACTGCCAGCCACTGGACCACTCCCCAGCCTCCCCGCCCATTCTCTCTGCGCGTAGCCAGAGCACGCCAGAGCGCCCTCACCGCCAGCACACCACAGACTGCCCCTCGACCCAATACCGTGCACGCCACTCCGCCTCGACTCCAGCACCCCGCCAGACACGGTCGTGCACCGCCGCGCGACCCACAGTCGCCGTGCGCTACGTCGAGCACTGCCTTTGTCTCCTAGAGCGCGAGACGCTCCCGACCAAACGCCACCGCCCCTAGCCACGCATTTAATCCGTAGAGCACCACCAGGAGGCAGGCCACCGTCCCCTACCTCCAGCCACGATGCTAGCACGCTGTGCAGCCCTCGCCGGAGTCGCTAGCTCATCCCTCTCGGTCGCTTCGTCGTCCTATAAAAGGAGGCCACCCCAGCACAAACTACCCACACCATCACACTCCCCTCTCTCCACTGATCCTTCCATCCCATCCCCGGAGCAAGGCGGGCCGCTGTTCGCTGGAATTTAGCCGAAGCTTGCCACAACAGAGGAGGAGAGGCGCCGTCGATTTCGTACACCCCAGGAGACGCCGCGACCATGCCTGAGTCCGCCGTCGACAGCATGTTTGATCGCCCCTATCGCCACGCTAGCTGGAGCCCTGGTATGCCCCCACTATACCCCTACCGAGCCGCTAGGGTTAGCTCTCGCTGGCGACCTGTTCGCCGGGGACGACGATCCTGAGCCGTAGATCTTCTTTTTAATCGCACGGTCCATGTTGCCCCGTACCGCTTCGCGTTTGATGTGCCGCTGACCTGCGGGACCCCCCTGTCAGTTGTCATTCGCACCGCGGAGCGCCACTGGGCCGACCCGTTTTCTTTCCCGCGCTAGCCCACGAATTCAAATTTAGGTTTTTCCATTTAAGTTTGAACTCACTTCTGTCCCTTAATTCAAAAATCAATGTAGGAAGATTTACTGAACCAATTTGGGTGATTCAAATTTTGTTAGAAAGATACTGAAAATATCTATGCATGCCCGTTGGATTTAATTCATTTAGAGTTAGAGATCTCTCCTAGTAAATATAACAAGACAGAAGCATTTGCATATTCAAACATTTTTATAAAATCAACCATAATAGCTTTTGAGTTGATTCCAACTCTCAAAAATCACAATTAACCATACCTATCTGAATATGTAATAATATTAAGGTTTGCATGCAGTGACTTTGGACTAGTACCAAAATAATGCTATATAGGCATTTCTAGTCACTTTAAATCATTAAATTCTAAACTTAAACTTATTAAAATGTGATCCAACCCTTAAATCACATTCCCACATGTTAGAATATGTGGTGAGGACATGTGCCCACATGATCCCATATTTTAAGTGGTGAATATTAAATCTTAGTTATTTTTAATAAGTAGAAATTAATTTTCTTAAATAAAAAGAATGAAGCTAGTTAATAAAACCTTGTGATGCTTGTGATGATAATAGATCATCAAATGTGTGCCTTAGAGTGCTAAGTAGACTAGTTAAGTATTGTTTGGTGATTATGTACTCCGTATGTATTTATAGACGATAGTACCGACCAAGCTTTCGAGGAGGAGTTCTATCAAGAAGAAGAGGAAGAAAACTTCAACCACTGCACTAACCAAGGCAAGCTATTGTTAGCAAGCTAGAATATTTAGATAACCTAAGCAAGATTCATTAGGGATGCTTTGGTTATACCACTTTGACTAGTATCTACTCCAAGTTTACTTTCAAGCTTTTACTTTCTTTACTTTACCAAAGTCCTTTACTTGTTTTGAAGGTAGCATAAAAAGTATAAAACTTGACCTATCTAGATAACCTTAGATGTCATTCTATGGCATGAGATTGATCTTAGCATCCCACATTAGTGAACACTCTTAACTTAGTAGTTTAGAGCTAAACTAAAACTTGAGCCACTTTAGACGGGAACACTTGGTGAAAATGACTTGTGAAAACCTTGGAATGATGAGTCATTCTATTGAGATGTTTTGACATGTGTTGAGGAACACAAATGGTTTATGATGATGAAAATGTTGAGGCATGAGCCTTAACCCTTTTACAAAACTGATGGTTGGATTCAGATGCGATACCATTCCAATTTTACCGTACAACCACAATACCTGAATTAGGTAAGGCTTAGCTAGAAGTTTATATGCATTAGTATTAGTTCCCTCGTGGGAGAGGTTTGAGCTGAGGCTACCTCTCAATGTTGTCCACCTATGCAGTGCCCAAGATGACAGATGGTCATGGTTGGGAGGCCATGCTCATAGGAGAGGTGCTTATACTAGGGTGTGTAAAGGAAAGGTTATGTTTGATTATCTGCATACTAAGTATGATGATTCAGGGTTATCCCTGACAGATGTATCGAATCTTTTGGTGAAAATGTACCACCTCTACAGAGTGTCAAACTATTGAATAGCGCGTCATGATTATGGACGATTGATGGCCATACTGTTTCGTTGTCAGATGTTTTCAAAATGACTTATGAAATGAATGATGGATCTTGACTTGACCACAACAGGGTTGTGACTATGACACTAGCTTCCCAACTTAAGTGATTCTAGAACTTTACTTTATCTTTCTTTGTTTCTGAACTCAGCTTAGGCTTCAAACTTAACTTGTTAGTTAAACTTTGCTTTAGCATTTCCCACTAGAACTATACTACTTGTTAGTGGTAATTTGCGAGTACTTAAAGAGTACTCATGGCTTTTGTCCCTGGCTATTCCTATGTCCAGACTATGAAGGATATTACCAAGAGGACGGCTATGATAACTAGGACTATCTGCCTTCGTCAGCATTGTCTGTGCCCTTGAAGATGGACCCCACCGCTACGCTGATTATTTATTTCGCTACTTGTTGTATTAAGACTGGATCATGAGATCTTTATTTGTGTAAGACCTTATTTATGGTTTGTAATGGATGATGTACTGTGATATCAAATCTGTTATGTCTCGCAAAAATGGTAATCCTGGGATTGTGATCTATGACATAATAGGTATCTGGGATTAAATATCCGGGTGTTGACAGGTAGGATTTTGATAAGTTGTTATCCAAGCATACACCGCACCAAAGATAATGGTTCTTTCAAAAGGAAAAGAATGCCAGGATGAGCACCATCGACATAGCTTATGTTTACGGTCAACAATACAACGTCTATATTTTGTGATTTTACAAACTGCTACCAGATGATTGTACGTCGTACATCATAATACTCCCTTCCCATGTCGATTTTTGATTTGAGAGATTTTGAACTAAACTTGAAGTTACAATCTTTATATTTTTATATGTTAACTAATTAAATCCAGTATTAAATCATAGTGTGCAAAATTATATGAATCAAAATTTATGTTGAAGAAAAACTGAATGTTTGGATAAGGAAGGCACAACTTGATGTAGGTAGTCAAACTTTCTGAAATTATACACAAGCACCGTATGTTATGTTTAATGATTTCTTAGGTGTTAAGGTTTCTATCTTCATTTATCTAGGATGTTGCCATGTGTATAATGACATTGTATGATTCAAGAAGAGCATATGTACTGTCTACATTTCGTGCACATGAAGACTGCATTTTGGATACATAAGATTATGTTTACTCTAATGAAAATTCCACAGAGGTGGAAGCAAACACAAACATTTAGTATATTTAGGGCAAGATTGATCCCCACAAACTTATAAAGATTGTGTGAACATTATTGGAGTTTTACAATTAGATTTAATATTTAAATTATCGTTATGAGAACCTATTATCATATCTGGTGTGAACCTGAGAGCGATACCAAACACAATATGTACGTCGAGCTAACTAATACGATTTTATCTTTGGTATTGGCAACACAGATATGTGAACATGTAGTGACGAGAATTTCAAAATGATATTGTAGAATTTTTGTACCATGGAAATATTTCTACTAAGAAAGTTTGATGTGTATGATTAGAAATATTAAGAATTTTCTATTATATATGACACCCTATTTAAAAAAAAATTTATGTGGTCTAATGCTTTGGAAATATATTGGCATCGTGATTTTTTATGTCTTTTCACGACCTAATCAAATACTATTTTGTATCTTATATAGTTTCTAATTCTTGAAGATTTTAGTGGGCATGTCATTCCAAGTGCACTATTTGATATTTATTTCCTTTTAATCGTGGAATACATGAACTAAATTGTTGAGGTATTGTAACGATGCTATTGTGGAAGTCATAACCAATTGTGCAACAACTGTTGCTAAAATTGATTCTTTGAGAACATACAATATATATGTCTGCTTAAAATGGTAAAACTATGTGGTCAAGCTGGTATTTTCAAGTTATAGGAGAACTAATACATGTCAGGGTGTTCGAAGGCAGTGGGGCTTGCATGAAGATAGTGAAACTAAATCACAATACAGTAAAACATGATGTTATAGAATATGGTGACATGACAATTTAGGGGAACTCATAATACTAATTCTCCCATTAATTGTAACCATCCATATTTACAAATTGTTTTTGAGAGATCTTTACAAAGTTCTATATTCACATAAGATAATATTTATTGGTGTCTTGATGTCTACGCACTTCTATTCTTGTAGACAGTTGTTGGGCCTCCAAGTGCAGAGGTTTGTAGAATAGAAGCAAGTTTTCCCTTAAGTGGATCACCCAAGGTTTATCGAACTCAGGGAGGAAGTGGTCAAAGGTATCCCCTCTCAAGCAACCCTGCAATCAAGATACAAGAAGTCTCTTGTGTCCCCAACACACCCAATACACTTGTCAGGTGTATAGGTGCACTAGTTTGGCGAAGAGATAGTGAAATACAAGTGGTATGGATAATTATAAGTGGTAACAGTGCTAGAAAATAGCTTTGATGGCGTGGAAGAGACTAAAGGAAAACTGAAATAAAGATGGAAGCAAGCAAACATGTAACATATCTAATTGCAAATGGTGTTTCAATGCTTAGAAACAAGGCCTAGGGAATCATACTTTCACTAGTGAACACTCTCATATAAATATATTCTACTTTATGATCTACACTGAACTACTCTCCGGTTGGAATCCATGGTAGGGCTATAACAGCACACCTCAAAGTTCATCTTTCCCATCTAGAAAACCACACACTGTCACCTTGAGTACTAGATGAGTCCAACAAACACCACAATTTCATAAAGACATCCAACTCCAAATATAACTCATAATAAGTATTTGTAATCTCTAGCCTAAGTGCCACGATGGTGTGCACGCTATCACTTTCACACACATGGGGAGAGCAAAGATCTATTAAAGCACTTGAGTAGCAAGGTAGATCTATAGATTACAAGCTCATGATCACAATATGATCATGCATAGAGAGAGAGAGATGAACACATAGCTACCGGTAGAACCCTTAGCCTCGAGAGAGAACTACTCCCTCCTCATCATGGGAATCAGCAATGATGATGGAGATGGTGGTGGAGATCGATGGAGATGGCTTCGGGGGCACTTCCCCGTCCCGGCAGGGTGCCGAAACAGAGACTTTCTGTCCCCCGAATCTCCCCTTCGGTGGCGGTGGCGCAACAGAACTTTTCGTGGATTTCTGATTGATGATCTAGGGTTTTGGTATCGGGAGGCTCTTATAGGCGAAGGAGGCAAGGTCGGTGGCCAGCCAGGGGGCCCACACCATGCCCTGGCGCGGCCTAGGCTGGCCCGTGCCAAGGGGGGTGTGGCCACCCTGTGGCCCCTCTCCGACTCTCCTTCTGGCTCCGTGAGTCTTCCGGGAAAATAGTAACTTTGGCTTTTGTCCCGTCCAATTCCGAGAATATTCATTTTATGACTTCCTGGAACCAAAAACAATAGAAAACAGGTAACTGGAACTGTGGCATCTTGTTAATAGGTTAGTCCAAGAAATCATATGAAAAGTACTCCAAAGTTGGAACAAAACACAAGAAAGTAGATAAAACCAAGCATGGAACATCGAAAATTATAGATACATTTGCAATGTATCACGTCTACAAAATAACCTTTTGATATACAAATATTTTCGAAAAGTTCAGAACCATAATTTATTTCTCAAACACATTCAAGATACTTAAGATGTTGTACTCGCATTTGCGAGGGCCACTTGGCTAGTTACCTAAACAACACAAGGTATCAGGTAAATTAAATTTCCTACATAGCACAATGCATCATCGGAATGACCTAACCCGATGGGTCCTCAAAATTATCTGAACAACTACTAGAAGGCATACCATTTAATTAGATTGATTAAATAGCACAATGCATAATCTGAATGGCTAAAAAACACAATGCATTATCTGGATAGACAAAGCATCATATATGCAATGCATCATCAAAAAATACCAAAACATCACAAGGTATCATGTAATTAAATTTAATAAACAATGTCTGCACTATCAAAATTACCTAAACTGACGGGTCATTGAAATAATCTGAACAGCTAGAAGGCATATCATTTAATCCTAAACAGCAGAACATAGATCAAAATGGATGAAACAACACAGTGAGAAGACATGACACAATGCATCATAAAAATACCAAAACAGCACAACGCATCATGGAAAATTCCTAAATAGCACAATGCATCATCTAAGTACCAAAATAGAACCCTGCATCATTGTCATCAAGAATATTCCATAACTAAGCAGAATAGCAGAAAAGACAAATATAGATACATTCGAATCTAGGCAAAGTCAAGTCAGTTATTTCTGGACAAAGGGAGTGTAAAGAACAACACAAAAGACAATTATCCAGAATTTGACATACAACTAAGCAGTATACATTACAAAAATTTGACTAGATGCACGTCGGATTTAGGTTAAAGCCCCAATCCTCCAGATCTAACCTTGTTGCAGTTGGGGGGAGGGTGAACTTGCACATGGGTTGATGGGTTGAGCAGATGAACATGGCTCCACTAACGAAGAACCAGCCACATACATTGAAGAAGCACAGACAATCGCTGATGAAGGGGGAGCCATCGATAGGGGTTTCACCATGTACACTCTGAAATTTTGCACATTGGGAATTAGAGTCCAATCTGCAGACAAAAAGGACGCGTCCGCTGCCGCACGAGCATTCGATCCCAACGCACGTGGTACCGGAGGCTTGGACGACCGCTCGTCGGACGATGAGGGTTTCGGCGCGACCGGACGAAACCCTAAGGGCGATAGACGCCTCACCTTGGGCATGACCTGCACACACGCGAAATGCGAAGGACGCTTCAGAGAGGGTGCTGCGGCCGGCGGAATCGAACAAGCCACCTGCAGCTCCGAAGCAGAGCTTGATGAGGACCCCAGCTCAACCACAAACAAAGGTTTTGGCATTGGTTTCATCGAAGCAATGGCTGGGTTAACAACTAAGAGTTGTGAGGTGAGTGTGGGAATGTGATAGCAAGAGAGGGAATGGTGGGGGAGGAGTTAGAGAATGGGAGTGGGTAACCGTCTATCCGCTTTAGTAGTACCGTACTACAAAAAAAACTACATTTCACATATCATCACTTTTTGACGAACTAGTTCATTTCTTTTGACCGACTAAAATAGTGGGTACCCTTTAGGTTTCAAACTTCCATCTGATACCTGTTTTGCTAGTAGTAAGTACAGTACAATACTTTGTATTACCCTCCATGGTAGTATAAAACATTTTTTAGATAGAGGAAATTGCACGATCCACCATCTTTTCATCGTACTTTTGCACAAAACACTTGGTGGACGTCATTTTTACACATTTTAACAAGTTTTGGCCTAATATGCACAAATTTGTCCAGTTAGTCCTGTAATGACCGATTTAACCTCATTGGTAGCAATACTGATAAGTGGTCCCCGAATGTCATTGCTCCCATTCACACACAAAGATTTGAATGATGCTAAAAACAGGATACTAATGATATTTATCACCCACAATACTTTTTGGATATATGTAGCTAGGATGTAAGAGACTTATTTCATATGAAACGTCAATGTTTACACAAAGGTACCAACATATCAGTCCGTCGCACATTGAATTTTTGAAGGCTTTATTTGGTCGTAATAAACTTGTTTTTGAACATAACTTGTTTGTACATAAGATTTGATGTTTCATTCACATATCCAAATGTCCATCGAAGAGTTTCTTTTAAAGTGTCGGATGAACAATATATGTCTGTTTATTACACCTCACACAAAAAAGACCTCGATTTCTCATAAACTTTAAGAAGATAGTTATTTTATTGGGAATTATTTTCCTGAGAGCAAGCACAGTGAATATGCCTCGGAATGCCATAAGCCTAGTTTCTAGACAAATTTTATACATGTTTCACTTATGATTACGAACTTTTTTGAGTTCGTAAGGTTTCCTAGCAAACTTCACATGCTTAAACTAATTTAAGCTGATTTATAATTGTTAGATAAAATTTGAACTATGAGTAAGTAGTAGATTGCTCTTAAAGTTATACAAGTATCTTTTAAAGGTACCCACACCTAGACTGTCAATATATCGGAAACCAATGAATTTGTTGAATTCAACTTCTTGTTAAGAATTTGCATGTATAAAATTTGACTTTTATTTGAAAACAATAAAAAACATTGCACGATGACCTCTGACTTGTACTACTTGCTGTGAAAAATTATTATTATCAAGAGAGTTCACATATAAAAAACAAACTAATTGAAAATATGGCCTGCCATGTATGAACATATTCTTAGGCTTCAGGCCGAAAGCCAAGCTAAATGGCCTTATATATGTACAACATACTTTATGGTAATGTTCCCATATTTGGTAGATGAGTGCATCTTGGCATGGTGAACAATGATGCTACTAGTACTGGGAGTTTCCAAAGTTTAGGAATAAAAAATTATTTTCAAATTTGAACTACAAGTAAACATGATAGAATGCTCTTAAAAAGTTACAAACATCCTTTGAGTCTTTATGATACCGAGGCGGTTAATACTTCAAAAACCAACGAGAGTTCTGTAGGATTAAAATTATTGCTACGAATATGCATGTTGACAATTTGATCCTCACTAGCTATGGACGAAAATAATGAAAACCCTAAAAATGAAGCCTTCTTCATGGCGTCCTCTTGCATGTACTACTATTTGCACTGAAAAATAATTAATAACCGTGAGTCATCATAAATTACAAAAAATAGTTACACAATATATATGGCCCATGGTGTATGAACACTCTTGGGTTTCAAGCCGAATAACAAAGGTAACAACCATATGCACATCGTATTGTAAGGTAATGTTCCCATATTTGGTAGATGTGTGCATCTTGGCACGGTGAAAAATGGTGGCAACCATAGTTTCCAATTTATAGGAACAATAAAACTGAAAGCGACAAGATTTTTTCTGTAAGCAAGCATGAAGAAAATGGCTCAGAGTACCACAACAACAACCCTAGTTTTCAGACAAAGCGTGAACCTTGATACACTTACGATTGATTACCAAGTTTTATGAGTTCTCAAGCTTCCTAGCCAACTATTTCCTTGCTTAATTTTAGGGTGCTTCATGCTAAATGTATGGACATCGATGTAATTTTACCTTTTTAGGTCTTTGATGTAAAATGTACTTCCACCGTCCATGTAAAATTCGAACCTAGAAGCAAGTGGTAAAATTTAAACGTATTTAAAATTATTAGTTGTCAATGAGTATGAACATTCTTGGAGTTTCAAGCCGAACGACCAAGGTCATGGCAATATCAACATCACACTTTATGCTGATGATGATCCCGTATCCAAGAATTTGCATGCCACCAAATTTGGCCATATATTTTGGAAACAAATGAACAGGAAGTAGCGGTATGAAGAGTATGGCTCGATTAGGTGCTCTCTCGAGAATGAGCTAAACCCGACCATTTTATTTCTTTGCTTAATTTTGGGGTACTTCATGATAAATGTAAAGATCTTGATGTAATTTCCCCCCTTTTAAGGTCCTTGATGTAAATTGTACTCCCACCGACCGTGTAAAATTCGAACCTAAAAGCAAGTGGTAAAATTTTAAACGTATTTAAGATATTAGTTGTCGATGAGTATGAAAATTCTTTGATTTCAAACCAAATGACCAAGGTCATGGCCATATCTACATCATACTTTATGTTGATGATTCGTGATCCCATATCCAAGAATTTGCATGCCGCCAAATTTGGCCATATTTTAAAAACAAACAAAGAGGAAGTTGTCAACACCCGGATTTTTAATCCCAGATACCTGTTATGCCATACCTCGCAATGCCAGGATTACCATTTTTGTGAGACATAACAGAATTGGTACAACAGTACATCATCCATTACAAACCATAATAAGGTCTTACACAATAAAATATCTCATGATCCAGTCTTAATACAAATCAAGTAACGGAAAATAAACATAGTAGGGGCTCCATCTTCAGAGTTGCAGGCAATGCTGACGATGGGAGATGATCCTAATTGTCATAGACTTCCTGCTGTCCATCATCCTGGTACTCCTCCTCATAGTCTGGCCACGGGAATAGCCAGGGACAAAGCCATGAGTACTCTTTAAGTACTTGCAAACTATCACTAACAAGTAAGGTAGTTCTAGTAGGAATCTTAAGCTCTAGGTTTATTTGCAAAAAGCCAGGTTTATCTCATACAGAGTCTAGAAGAAAAGAAAACTAAGTTAATGTTCTAAATCACTTAAGTGGGAACCTAATTTTCATGTTCACAACCCTGTTGTGGTTAAGTCAAAGTCATAGTTCAATTTACAATTCATTTTGAAAACATCTGATGACGGAACATATGGCCACTCCAACTGTCCATGACCACGGACGCGGCTATTCGAATAGTTTGACACTCTACAGAGGTGGTACACTTTCACCACAAAATTCGATACATCCGTCAGGGATAACCCTGAATCATCATACTTAGTATGCGGATAATAAATCATAACCTTTCAATTACACACTCTAGTATAGGCACCTCCCCTATGAGCTTGGCCTCCCAGCCATGGCCATCTGCCATCCTGGGCACTGCATAGGTGGACATTCACACTCACGAGGTAGCCTCATCTCAACTTCTTCTGCGAGGGAACCCATACTAAGGCATATAAACTTCCAGTTAAGCCCTACCCAATTCAGGTATTGTGGTTGTACGGTAAAATTGGAACAGTATCGCATCTGAACCCAACCATCCGTTTTTATAAAGAGCTAAGGCTCATGCCTCAACATTTTCATCATCAAATCCTTTTGTGTTTTTCAGCACATGTCAAAACATTTCAATAGAATGAATCCTCATTCCAAGGTTTTCATAATCATTTTCACCAAGTGTTCCCATCTAAAGTGATCAACTTTTATGCTTAGCACTAGCCACTAAAGTTGAGGGTATTCGCTAATGAGGGTGCTAATCAAGGGTAACTATCCAACTCTAATCTCATGCCTTGGGATGACATCTAAGTATAACTTGTTATGCCTAGTTTTATACTCTTTATGGTATCTATCCAATTTTTCCAACACTCACAAAGCACTAACTAAAAGTAAGGAACTTTGGTAAAGTAAAAGAATAAAGCTTGCAAGTAAAACTTGGGATTGGTATAATCAAAGTTATATAACCAAGCATGCCTAATGCATCTTGCATAGGTTATCAACTTTGCAAGTGTTAGCTTGCATAGTTCTAGCTTGCCTTGAGTGGTGCATTGGTTGAAATTTTCTTCTTCTTCTTCTTGGTAGTACTCCTCCTCGTATCCCGGGTCGGTACTATCATCTATAAATGAATACGAGGTACACAATCAACAAAAAATACTTATCTATTTCTATTTGGCACACTAAGGCTCACACTTGATGATCTAGCATCATCATAATCATCACATGAAATAAAGACTTAATCTTGTTTATCTTATTTTAGAAAAGTAATTTCTACTCATTGAAAATACTTAAGATTTAATATTCTCCAATTAAAATATGGGATCATGTTGACACATGTCATCACCACATATTCTAATACATGGGAATGTGATTTAAAGTGTTGGTCATATTTTATAAAGTTTAAGATTATCATTTAATAGAATTAAAGTGACTAGAAATGCCTATATAGCATTCTTTTGGTACTAGTCCAATGTCACTGCATGTAACCCTAAATATTTTTACATATTCAGATAGATCTTGTCAAATGTGATTTTTGAGAGTTGGAATCAACTCAAAAGCATTTATGGTTGATTTTTAAAAAATGTTTGAATTTGGAAAAGTCTCTGTCTTGTTATTTTTACTATAGATGATATCTAACTCTAAATGGTTTGAATCCAACGGTCTTGGATAGATAATTTGAATACCTTTCTAACAAAATTGGAATAATACAATTTGGTTCAGTTAATCTCTTTGAATTGATTTTTGAATCTACTGACAGAATCTGGTTTTAATTAAATTGGAAAATATCTATTTGAATCACTAGGCTCTGCGCGGGAAAGCAAATGGGCCGGCCCAACTGCACTGCACTGGCGCAACAGGCTGCTGATAGGGGGTCCCACTAATCAGCGGCTCATCTAACCCGAAGCGGTATATTTCAATTTAGGCCCTACGATTAGAATACGATCTAACAGCTGAGGTTCATCTCCTACGTCGAACAGCTCTGGCGAAGACTGAACCCTAACGCGGCAGTGGGGGTCATGTGAGGCTCACTAGGGCTCTAGCTAGGGTCGGTGATGGGGGCGAATGACGTGGTAGACAACAGCGGTTCGAACGGTGGTCACGGCAGCTGCTGGGGTGGCTCCAATCAACGGCTACCTTCTTCTTCTGAAGTGGTGGGCTCCGGCCAAATTCCGGCGATGCGGTGCTCGCCTTGCTCCGGGGAGAGGTGTGGGAGGTTCTGTGAGGAGGGGGGAGTGAGATGGTGTGGTGAATTGAGGCAGAGGGGCCTCTATTTATACACCGGCGAGAGGGGCATTGCGGCATGGGCTGGATCCTCCAGCGATGGTGGTACAGCGAGCTAGTGGCGTGGCTGAGGGTAGGAGGCAACGCGGTGTTTCCTGGCGGTCATCACGAGCTTAAAGGCGCGGCACGGGGCGCTCGAGAATGGTCGGGCGTGGGCGGTGCTCTGCGTGGAACTAGCGGCGTTCGAGACGGTGCACAGGGGCTACGGGTCGCGCGGAGGCGAACGGGGATGTCTGGGAGCTAGCTGGTGATATGGCTAGTGTGTGCACGCGCGGAGAGGGCGATGCGCGGCGTGTGCGAGCTGGTCGACTGCGGCGCTCTGGCGTGCTCTCGACATGGCGCAGAGAAAGTGGGCGCGGCAGTTTTCTGGTTGTCCATGGTTTGCTTGCGATCGAGTGTTGGACAGGGGGTGGCGGTGGATGGTGGCCTGCCTACTGGACATCATGGATGAGGGCAGCATGGTCTGTGGCGAGCTATCCATGGTCGGCCGACGTGGCAAGCTTCGGGCGGTGCTGCACTGGCGCAACGACAAAGGGGGGAGGCTGTCCACTGCGTTGCTAGGTGCTGGGGGAGACATGTGAGTGAAAAGGGGGCAAATGGTCGAGTGATCACTGCTCCAAACAGTGGAGTTAGGCAGGGTTTAATTAGTGTTTGCAATGTGTTCGACCAAATGGCCGCATGAACTTAAGTTTGAAATTTTTGAATGAAATTTGGTGAGTGATCTAATCTTATGCTTGGTAGTCTCTGGTTTCTTGGGTTTGCCAAGGTGCATTGATTTGAGTGGTTTTTGCAAAATGGTGATCTTACCATATGAACTTGATTCAATTTTGAACTGTCCTTTAAATAGATTTAAAAATAGTTTCTGTGAGTTTGTAAAGTTTGCTTGTATTCACTTTTACTTGGTCTAGCAAGGGGTGAAAATAAAAGGAAATGTTTCTGTTAGAAATTCTTTACTAGGAACTCACAAAGTGGCCTAGTGGTTAATTTTGGTCAAAATGACCATTTTCTTATTTGATTCATATTTGATTTCTTTTTCTTTGGATTTTGTTTTTAATTGACCTAGATGATGTGGTATTCATCTTTAAACTATTTCTTATCATTTGTAGCAAACACACATGGCAATTTCACTCAATCATACACTAATGCAATTCACACATGCACTCATATTCAATTTAGTAATAAAAGTTTTTGTTAACCCTAAACTTGGGTGATTAGAACTTGATTAATATTTTTGGGGTGTTACAAACCTTCCCTCCTTAAACAAAATCTCGTCCCGAGATTTAAGAAAAACTAGGAACTAAAGAGATTTGGAAACTCAGTCCTAATATAATCTTCTCGTTCCCAGGTGGCTTCTTCTTCGGTATGGTTACTCCATTGGATCTTGAGAAACTTGATACTTCTGGTCCGGGTGGTTCTGAATGCTTCTTCCAAAATACGGATGGGTACTTCACGATAAGTTAGATCCTTGTTGATATCTATGGCTCGGTGATTGATGTTCTTGAAAACTTTGGTCTTCTCCGGAACTTCTAAGCATTTGCGAAGTAATGAGATATGGAACACATTATGTATGGCTGACATCTCCTCTGGCAGCTCCAGTTGATATGATACTTCTCCTCGGCGATTCAAAATCTTGTAGGGTCCAATATATTTGGGGGCTAGCTTTCCTTTCAGACGAAAACGCTGCATTCCCTTCAAGGGTGATACTTTGAGGTACACAAAATCTCTGACATTGAAGGTCAGGTCTCGACGTCTCTTGTCAGCATAACTCTTCTGTCTGGATTGGGCGGTCTTGAGGTGTTCACGGACTTTGTGAACCTTCTCTTCGGCTTCTCGTAGGATGTCGGGTCCGAAAATCTGACTCTCTGCTACTTGCGACCAATTCAAGGGGGTACGACACTTCCTTCCATACAGAAATTCAAATGGGGCCATTTGCAAACTAGCTTGATAACTATTGTTGTATGATAATTCTACAAAAGGCAGACAATCTTCCCATTTTAATCCATATTCTAACACACAAGCTCTCAACATATCTTCTAAAATTTGGTTGACTCTTTCGGTTTATCCGTCGGTCTAAGGGTGATAAGCTGTGCTGAAGTTCAGTTTGGTTCCTAATCCTTCTTGGGCTTTTTGCCAAAATCTTGAGGTAAACTGGGTTCCTCGATCCGACACTATGGTCTTAGGGGTTCCATGCAAACTGACGATTCTAGCAATGTACAGCTCTGCTAGCTTCGAACTCTGGTAGGTGGACTTGACAGGTATAAAATGGGCTACCTTGGACAGGCTATCAACTATGACCCAAATAGAGTCATTTCGCCTACTAGAAGTAGGCAAACTGATGATAAAGTCCATTCCGACAGAATCCCATTTCCATTCCAGAATCTGCAATGGTTGCAAAAGTCCTACGGGTCTCTGATGTTCCGCTTTGACTCTCTGACATATATCACACTTGGCTATGTAGCTTCCGATTTCTCTCTTCATCTTGTGCCACCAAAATTGCTTCTTCAAATCCCAATACATCTTCGTTCCTCCGGGGTGGATAGAATAAAGAGTATCATGAGCTTCCTGCATGATAACTTGCTTTAGCTCAGAATCTGCTGGCACACAGATACGTCCTTTGTACCACAAAACTCCTTCTTCATCTTTGGTGAATCCGGGTACCTTCCCTGTTCCGATATGATGCTTGATTCCATCGATACTTGCATTTCCTTTCTGCGCCTCCTTGATATGACTGATTAGAGTGGGTTGAAGTTCTATGCTAGATAAAAATCCTTTGCTAACTAGCTCCGTTCGAAACTGCTCTAACTCTTCATGCAAACTTGGCTGGGCTTCCTTTATCATGGTGTTTAATCTACACGGCAATCTGCTAAGAGCATCCTCTACCACATTGGCTTTGCCGGGGTGATAGTGAATGTCAAGGTCATAATCCTTGATTAACTCTATCCATCTCCTTTGCCTCATATTCAGCTCCTTCTGGGTGAAAATATACTTCAGACTCTTGTGATCCGAATAAATCTCACAGCGATTACCCATAAGGTAATGACGCAATGTCTTCAATGCTAAAACTACTGCTAGTTCAAGGTCATGGGTAGGGTAGTTTTCCTCATGTTGCTTCAGTTGTCGGGACAGATATACTATGACTTTGCCTTCCTGCATCAACACACATCCGAGACCAATATTGGATCCATCACAATACACATCAAAAGGCTTCTTGATATCCGGCATAATCAGAATTGGGACTGAAATCAATCTCTTCTTGAGCTCTTGAAAACTTGCTTCACATTTGTCCGTCCATTCAAACTTCTGATCTTTCTTCAACAACTGGGTCATCGGTCGTGTGATGCTCGAAAATCCTTCAACAAACTTGTGGTAATATCCCGCTAATCCGAGAAATGCACGGACTTGGGTTTGAGTGGTTGGGGCTTTCCATTCTTCAACATCTTTGATCTTGGCGGGATCGACAGTGACTCCTCCCGCCGACACAATATGTCCTAGGAATCCTACTTCCTTCAACTAGAACTCACATTTGCTAAACTTGGCATACAACTGATGCTCTCTAAGGGTTTCAAGGATGGTTCTCAGGTGTAGCTCATGGTCTTCTTCTGACTTGGAATAGATCAGAATATCATCGATAAAAACAACAAAAAACTTATCCAGGAAGTTCATAAAAATCTTATTCATGAGATTCATGAAATAAGCGGGGGCATTGGTTAATCCAAAAGACATGACCATATACTCATACAATTCATATCTGGTGGTAAAGGCGGTCTTTGGGATATCCATTGCACGAATCTTGAGTTGATGATAACCAGTTCTAAGATCAATCTTAGAAAACACTCTAGCATCAGTCAATTGGTCAAATAGATCCTCTATCTTTGGTAGGGGGTACTTGTTCTTGATGGTGACATCATTCAGCTTCCGGTAATCCGTGCACAAACGGTTACCTCCATCTTTCTTATCCACAAACAAAACAGGTGATCTCCATGGCGATGCACTTGTTTGAATCAGACCTTTCTCCAGCACAACATCAAGTTGCTTCTTCAGCTCCACTAATTCAGATGGGTTCATACTATAAGGTCTCTGAGCTATGGGTCCAGTTCTAGGAATTAGTTCAATGATGAACTCGATATCCCGATCTAGGGGCATACTGGGTAATTTATTTGGGAATACATCAGGGTATTCACATACTACTCTGACTTGGTATAGGGTTGGTTGGGCTAGACTCTTGTTGCACTTGAATTGACGGGGCAAGGTCTCAGATACATGCTCTACTGATACTCCAGAGCTACTGGTCATGGTTATGGCTTTCTTGGCACAGTCGATTAATCCTTTATGTTTCGACATCCAATCCATTCCTAGTACTACTTCCAAATCTTTGGTTCCAAGTACTATTAGATTAGCATAAAAATCTATTCCATGGATTCTGATAGATACAACCTTGCAAATCTATTCCATGAACCAGGTATTTGAACTATCATAACATGCTTTAGTTTTGTTGGTTGAATATTACTAGTGCATGCAAATTCTTCTGTAACAAATGAGTGTGAGCTCCAGAATCAAACAACACTCTTGCAAGTACTGAGTTAACAAAAAACATACCTAGCACGACATCGGGTGCTTCCTGAGCTTCTTCAGCATTCATGTGGAATAGACGACCGTTGCGGTTGAGCGAGTTCCCTAGGGAAAATCTCCTTCCAGGCTGAACACGACATTGCTGCTGAGTGGGTGCATTCACATTGGTGGCTACTGCAAGCTTCTTGGGGCACTCATTGGAGTAGTGACCCTTGACTCCACATTCAAAGCAAGTAATCTGGGACTTGTCTTTTCCTGCAACAGGCACAACATTGCTTCCAGTCCTTGGGGCAGTATTATTTTTGTTGTTGTTGTTGTTGTTGTTGTTGTTGGACTTGGGCGGTGCACGGTTGAAGTTGTTGGAGTTGCCGGGGTTGTTGTTGTTGTGGTTTCCTCCAGACTTCAGGTTTCCTCCACTACGATTGGGATAGCTTGGACGGGACATAGTGGGTATGTTGTTTCTTGGGGCATATCCTGCAGACGGGTTGGGGCGATACTTCTAGGTATTGTGGGATCCAGGCTGGTGCATCATCCTGCGCTTGCGATTGTCATTGGCCTGGTTAATCTTCCCTTCCATCTAAATGACCGAATCTACTAGCTCTTCTAGATCTGCAAAACGGATGTTGACTAACACAGTCTGCATCTCATCATGTAATCCATTCAGGAACCTTTCCTTCTTCTTTGCTTTGGTGTTAATCTCATTAGGGGCATATCTAGCTAGTGACTGAAATTTGTCATGGTACTCAACTACCGTCATCCTTCCTTGCTTCAGTTCCCTGAACTCATCCCTCATCCTGGTGACCAAACCTTGGGGCACATGGGTCCGGCTGAACTTGATCTTGAATGCTTCCCAAGTCATCATCTGACCTTCGTTCATGGTACGGTTGCTATTCCACTAGGCTCTTGCATCTCCTGCCAGATAATGGGTGGCAAACGGTACTTTTTTATTGGCTTCAACTCCTGCGACCTCCAAGTTGTTCTCCATGGTTTGCAAATAGTCATCAGCATCTAAGGGATCCTCAGACTTACTAAATATAGGTGGGTTGGTATTCTAAAAGTTCTTGAGCTTGGATCCATGGTGATCCTGGTTTCCGTGACCTTGATTATTGTGGGCCATTTGAGCTATCTATTGAAGAGTGGCTAGGTTGGCTTGGTATTCGGCTCTACTAGCTTCACGGTCAGAAACTAGCATTTGCAAAATCTGCAGCATCGGGTCTTGAGATGAACTGCTTCCTCCGGGATTTCCACGAGTCATCTGAAGATTGAGATAGATAATGAGATAAGAGGGAAATTTCTAAGGTTCATGGTTTTGTTTCAAAATCTTTAACTTTGAGTTTGACTTAGTTTTTGTAAACTAACAACTTTCTCTCATTCATTCATTCATTCATTCGAAGCACACAATACAAACACACACCACAACATAAATAGAAAACATATGGTTTTAAGAACCATTCTGTGAAACTACGATACAGTGGGACCGGATACAACTCATTCCTACGGTAGTGCTCAAGTGCATTTAATCATCATCAATGAAGTCGGAATCATCATCAGTGTGGAACTCCATGGCATTATCCTCCAGGTAGTCGTTGTCATCACTAAGGTTAGAATAAAGATATCCCTGGATATCTTCACCTTCTTCCTCCTTCGCTTCAAGCTGGATTTCCTGTTCACAGATGGTCTTCTCGAGAGTGGCCACCTTCTTGCAAAGACGATCGATGGTGCGATCCTTCTTGTCGCACTAACAACAAAGTGATTGGCGCTCCTTGGTGAGAATGGCGAGGGTCTGGTTCTTCTTGACTGCAATGGCATGGTTGTGGTTGGTGTAGGCACGGGTGTTGTCCAACTCCTTCTGCCTATCATACAACATGAAATCAAGATTGTCCACCTGGTGCTTCAGCTCTGGGTGTCCTGGCATCTCCAAGGGCATTCCCATAGAATCACGCCTTGCGTAGTGAGCAAAGCGAGTTCTCTGGATCTGGTTGATGTTTTTCCCACAGAGACGGGCAAGAGCTTCATGCATAGCCCTGGCTAATCCATCTAGCCAGTTGTTTTCCCTCAAACTGAATTGGATATTCTCCGAAGTGGGTGCTTCCATCTTGCCTCTGATATCTGCAACTATCATCCATTGTAGATCTCCTCTTACGTGATCATTGAGTTGTGCCCCGAAGAATTCCGAGTGCGGGCGCTCAAGGTACTCTAATAGTGCATCTAGATCCCTCTCAAAGATCAGGTGGCCTCTGTTGCCCAGCTGGTAGAACTTGCAATACTAGAATTCCATCTATAAGAATTTAGGGTGAGTAAGTTAGTGAGGTGATCAAGTGTGTCAAATTTTATGTAGGAATGCAAGAATTTTTGAGGAACATGACTTTTTTTGAAAGAACCAAGGATAAGAGTGGGAATAGGTTTTCATAAATACTCACTTCTTTTGTTTCGAAACTAAGTTTTTGTTCAGACGTCCATTCTAACTAGGGTCTCCTATGGTCAGGATGGCTCTGATACCAACTTGTCAACACCCGGATTTTTAATCCCAGATGCCTGTTATGCCATACCTCACAATCCTAGGATTACCATTTTTGTGAGACATAACAAATTGGATATCATAGTACATCATCCATTACAAACCATAATAAGGTCTTACAAATAAAGGATCTCATGCTCCAGTCTTAATACAAACAAGCAGCAGAATAATAAGTGTAGTAGTGGGCTCCATCTTCAGTGTCACGAGCAATCTTGTGATGGAGATGATCCTAGTTGTCATAGCCTCCTGCATCCATCATCCTGGTAGTCCTCCTCATAGTCCTGCCACGGAATAGCAATGACAAAGCCATGAGTACTCGCAAACTATCACTAACAAGTAAGGTAGTTCTAGTAGGAATCTTAAGCTCTAAGTTTATTTGCAAAAAGCCAGATTTATCTAAACTGAGTTCAGAACTAAAGAAAACTAAGTAAATGTTCTAAATCACTTTAAGTTGGGAAATTATTTTTCACATTCACAACCCTGTTGTGGTCACGTCAAAATCATAGTTCACTTCACAAGTCATTTTGAAAACATTTGACGACAGAATAGTATGGCCACACCAACTATCCATGACCGCGGATGCGGCTATTCGAATAGTTTGACACTCTGTAGAGGTGGTACACTTTCACCAAAAAATTCGATACATCCGTCAGGGATAACCCTGAATCATCATATTAGTATGCGGATAATCAATCATAACCTTTCAATTAAACACTCTAGTATAGGCACCTCCCCTATGAGCTTGGCTCCCAGCCATGGCCATCTGCCATCCTGGGCACTTCATAGGTGGACATTCACACTCACGAGTTAGCCTCAGCTCAAACTCTTCCGCGAGGGAACCCATACTAAGGCATATAAACTTCTAGTTAAGCCCTACCCAATTCAGGTATTGTGGTTGTACGGTAAAATTGGAATGGTATCGCATCCGAACCCAACCATCAGTTTTTATAAAGAGCTAAGGCTCATGCCTCAACATTTTCACCATCAAATCCTTTTGTGTTTCTCAGGACATGTCAAAACATTTCAATAGAATGAATCCTCATTCCAAGGTTTTCATAATCATTTTCACCAACTATTCCCATCTAAAGTGATCAACTTTTATGCTTAGCACTAGCCACTAAAGTTGAAGGCATTCGCTAATGAGGGTGCTAATCAAGGGTAACTATCCAACTATAATCTCATGCCTTGGGATGACATCTAAGTATAACTAGTTAGGCCTAGTTTTATACTCTTTATGGTATCTATCCAATTTTTCCAATACTCACAAAGCACTAACTAAAAGTAAGGAACTTTGGTAAAGTAAAAGAATAAAGCTTGCAAGTAAAACTTGGGATTGGTATAATCAAAGTTATATAACCAAGCATGCCAAATGCATCTTGCATAGGTTATCAACTTTGCAAGTGTTAGCTTACATAGTTCTAGCTTGCCATGAGTGGTGAAGTGGTTGAAGTTTTCTTCTTCTTCTTGGTAGTACTCCTCCGCCTCGTATGCCGGTCGGTACTATCGTCTATAAATGAATACGAGGTACACAATCACCAAACAATACTTATATATTTCTATTTATCACACTAAGGCTCACACTTGATGATCTAGCATCATCACATGAAATAAAGACTTAATCTTGTTTATCTTATTTTAGAAAAATAATTTCTACTCATTGAAAATACTTAAGATTTAATATTCTCCAATTAAAATATGGGATCATGTTGACACATGTCATCACCACATATTCTAATACATGGGAATGTGATTTAAACTGTTGGTCATATTTTATAAAGTTTAAGATTATCATTTAATAGAATTAAAGTGACTAGAAATGCCTATATAGCATTCCTTTGGTACTAGTCCAATGTCAATATTTTTACATATTCAGATAGATCTTGTAAAATGTGATTTTTGAGAGTGGGAATCAACGCAAAAGCATTTATGGTTGATTTTTTAAAAATGTTTGAAGTTGGAAAAGTCTCTGTCTTGTTATTTTTACTATAGGTGACTAACTCCAAATGGTTTGAATCCAACGGGCTTGGATAGATAATTTGAATACCTTTCTAACAAAATTGGAATCATGCAATTTGGGTTGGTGAATCTCTTTGAATTGATTTTTGAATCTACTGACATAATCTGGTTTTAATTAAAATGGAAAATATCTATTTGAATCACTGGGCTACGTAAGGAAAGCAAATGGGCGGCCAACTACATCATTTGGCGAATGGGTGATGTGGGGTCCCACTAGTCAGCGGCTCATGTAACCCGGAATGGTATGTTTCAATCTAGGCTCTACGATTAGTATACGATCTAACGGCTGAGGTTCATCTCCTACGTCGAACAGCTCTGGCGAGGACTGAACCCTAAAACGGCGGTAGGGGTCGTGTGAGGCTCACCAGGGCTCCAGCTAGGGTCGGTGATGGGGGCGAACGACGTGGTAGACGACGACGGTTCGAACGGTGGTCGCGGCGACTCCTGGGACGGATCCAATCAACGGCTCCCTTCTTCTTCTGCAGCGGCGGGCTCTGGCCAAATTCCGGCGATGCGGTGCTCGCCTTGATCCGAGGAGAGGTGTGGGAGGTTCTGTGAGGAGGGAGGAGTGAGATGGTGTGGTGAATTGAGGCAGAGGGGGCCTCTATTTATACACCGGCGAGAGGGGCATTGCAGCATGGGCTGGCTCCTCTAGCGATGGCGGTACATCGAGATAGTGGCGTGGCTGAGGGTAGGGACGATGCGGTGTTTCCTGGTGGTCGTCATGGGCTTAAAGGCGCGGCACAGGGCGGTCGAGAATGGTCGGGCGCAGGCGGTGCTCTGCATGGAATTGGCAGCGTTCGAGATGGCGCACGGGGGCTTCGGGTCGCGCGACGGTGAACGGGGATGTCTGGGAGCTAGCTAGTGATATGGCGAGTGTGTGCATGCGCGGAGAGGGCGAGACGCGACGTGTGCGAGCTGGTCGACTGCGGCGCTCTGGCGTGCTCTCGGCATGGCGCAGAGAAAGTGGGCGCGGCGGTTTTCTGGTGGTCCATGGTTTGCTTGCGATCGAGTGTTGGATAGGGGTTGGCACTGGACGGTGGCCTTCCTGCTGGACATGATGGACGAGGGTGGCGCAACGTGGCGAGATGCTGTCCATTGCGTTGCTAGGTGCTGGGGGAGACATGTGAGTGAAAAGGGGGCAAATGGTCGAGTGA
Source organism: Avena insularis (assembly GCA_023614405.1). Lineage (NCBI taxonomy): Eukaryota > Viridiplantae > Streptophyta > Magnoliopsida > Poales > Poaceae > Avena > Avena insularis. Next base: position 55,131,681 of record CM042692.1, read on the forward strand.
TCACTACTCCAAACAGTGGAGTTAGGCAGGGTTTAATTAGTGTCTGCAATGTGTTCGACCAAATGGCCGCATGAACTTAAGTTTGAAATTTTTGAAATGAAATTTGGTGAGTGATCTAATCTTATGCTTGGTAGTCTCTGGTTGCGTGGGTTTGCCAAGGTGCATTGATTTGAGTAGTTTTTGCAAAATGGTGATCTTACCATATGAACTTGATTCAATTTTGAACTATCCTTTAAATAGATTTAAAAATAGTTTCTATGAGTTTGTAAAGTTTGCTTATATTCACTTTTACTTGTTCTAGCAAGGGGTGAAAATAAAAGGAAATGTTTCTGTTAGAAATTATTTACTAGGAACTCACAAAGTGGCCTAATGGTTAATTTTGGTCAAAATGACCATTTGCTTATTTGATTCATATTTGATTTCTTTTTCTTTGGATTTTGTTTGTAATTGGCCTAAATGATGTAGTATTCATCTTTAAACTATTTCTTATCATTTGTAGCAAACACACATGGAAATTTCACTCAATCATACACTAATGCAATTCACACATGCACTCATATTCAATTTAGTAATAAAAGTTTTTGTTAACCATAAACTTGGGTGAATAGAACTTGATAATCTTGATTAGTATTTTTGGGGTGTTACAGAAGTAGTATGAAAATTATGGCTCAATCAGCTTCTCTCATGAGAAGGAGCAAAAGATGACTGTTTCCCCTGGTAAGGGTGCTTCGTGCTAAATGTATGGACCTCGATGTAATTTTACCTTTTTTAAAACTTGTTTAAGATTATTAGTTGTCGATGAATATGACCATTCTTGGATTTCAAGACGAACGACCAAGGTCATAGCCATATCTACATCATACTTTATGCTGATGATGGTCACATATCCAGAAATTTTCATGCCGCCAAGTTTGGCCATATTTTGAAACAAACCAAGAGGAAGTAGTATGAAGAGTATGGCACGTTTATCTTCTCTCTCGAGAAGGAGCCAAACATGACTATTTTCTCTGCTTAATTTTAGGGTGCTTCATGCTAAAATTATGGACCTCGATGCAATTTTACCCCTTTTTAGGTCCTTGCTGTAAAATGTACTCCCACCGTCCGTGTAAAATTCAAAGATAAAACCAAGTGGTAAAATTTAAACGTATTTAAGCTTAGTTTTGCATGAGTATGAACAATCTTGGATTTCAAGTTGAACAAGCAAGGTCATGGCCATATCTACATCATATTTTATATCAATGATTCATGATCCCATATCCAAGAATTTGCATGCCGCCAAATTGGTCCATATTTTGAAAACAAACAAAGAGGAAGTAGTATGAAGAGTATGGCTCGACCAGCTTCTCTCTCGAGAAGGAGCCGAACCCAACTGTTTTCTCTGCTTAATTTTAGGGTGCTTCGTGCTAAATGTATGGACCTCGATGTAATTTTACCTTTTTAGGTCCTTGATGTAAAATATACTCCCACCGTTTGTGTAAAATTCAAACATAAAATCAAGTGGTAAAATTTAAACGTATTTATGCTTCTTAGTTGTCAAAGAATATGAACATTCTTGCATTTCAAGCCGAACGACCAAGGTCATGGACGTATCTACATCATATTTTATGCTGATGATTTATGATCCCATGTCGAAGAATTTGCATGTCGCCAAATTTGGCCATATTTGAAAAACAAACAAAGACGGAGTAATATGAAGAGTATGGCTCGATCAGCTTTTCTCTCGAGAAGGAGCAAAACATGATTGTTTTCCCTGCTTAATTTTAGGGTGCTTCGTGCTAAATGTATGGACCTCGATATAATTTTATCTTTTTAGGACCTTGATGTAAAATGTTCTCCCATCGTCCGTATGTGTAAAATTCAAACCTAAAAGCAAGTGGTAAAATTTAAACGTATTTAAGATTATTAGTTGTTGATAAATATGAACATTCTTGGATTTCAAGACGAACGACCAAGGTGATGGCCATATCTACATCATACTTTATGTTGATGATTCATGGTCCCATATCCAAGAATTTGCATGCCACCAAATTTGGCCATTTTTTGAAAAAAACCGAAGAGGAAGTAGTATGAAGAGTATGGCTCGATCATCTTTTCTCTCGAGAAGGAGCAAAACATTACTGTTTTACCTGCTTAATTTTAGGAGGCTTCGTGCTTAATGTATAGACCTCGATGTAATATTACCTTTTTTAGGTCCTTGATGTAAAATGTATTCCCACCATCCGTATGTGTAAATTCGAACCTAAAAGCAAGTGGTAAAATTTAAATGTACTTAAGAATATTAGTAGTCGATGAGTATGAACATTCTTGGATTTCAAGGCGACGACCAAGGTCATGGCCATATCTACATCATACTTTATGTTGATGTTTCATGATCCCATATCCAAGAATTTGCATGCCACCAAATTTGGCCATATTTTGAAAACAAACGAAGAGGAAGTAGTATGAAGAGTATGGCTCGTTCAGCTTTTCTCTCGAGAAGGAGCAAAACATGACTGTTTTCCCTACTTAATTTTTCGGTGCTTCGTGCTAAATGTATGGACCTCGATGTAATTTTACCTTTTTTAGGTCCTTGACGTAAATTATACTCCCATTGTCCGTACGTGTAAAATTCGAACCTAAAAGAAAGTGGTAACATTTAAACATATTTAAGATTATTAATTGTCGATGAGTATGAATATTCTTGGATTTCAAGCCGAATGACCAAGGTCGTTGTCATACCTACATCATACTTTATGCTGATTATGATCCCATGTTCAGGAATTTTCATGCCGTCAAACTTAGCCATATATTTTGAAAACAAATGAAGAGAAAGTAGTATGAAGAGTATGGCTCGATTAGCTTCTCTCTTGAGAAGGAGCCAAACATAACTGTTTTCTTTGCTTAATTTTAGGGTGCTTCGTGCTAAATATATGGACCTCAATGTAATTTTACCTTTTTAGGTCCTTGATGTAAAATGTACTCCCACCATCCGTACGTGTAAAATTCGAAGATAAAAGCAAGTGGTAAATTTTAACGTATTTAAGCTTAGTTGTGAATGAGTATGAACAATCTTGGATTTCAAGCCGAACGACCAAGGTCATGGCCATATCTACATCATACTTTATATAGATGATTCATGATCCCATATCGAAGAATTTGCATGCCGCCAAATTAGGCCATTATTTAAAAACAAACAAAGAGGAAGTAGTACGAAGAGTATGGCTCGACCAGCTGCTCTCTCGAGAAGGAGCCGAACCCTACTATTTTCCTTGCTTAATTTTAGGGTGCTTAGTGCTAAATGTATGGACCTCGATGTAATTTTACCTTTTTAGGTCCTTGTTGTAAAATCTACTCCCACCATCCGTGTAAAATTCGAACATAGAAGTAAGTGGTCAAATTTAAATGTATTTAAGCTTATTAGTTGTCAATGAATATGAACATCTTGCATTTCAAGCCGAACGACAAGGGTCATGGACATATCTACATCATACTTTATGCTGATGATTCATGATCCCATATCGAAGAATTTGCATGCCACCAAATTTGGCCATATATTTCGAAAACAAACAAAGAGAAAGTAGTATGAAGAATATGACTTGATCAGCTGCTCTCTCGAGAAGGAGCCGCGCCCGACTATTTCCATTGCTTAAATTTAGGGTGCTTCATGCTAAATGTAAGGACCTCTATGTATTTTTTTCCATTTTAGGTCCTTGATGTAAATTGTAATCCCACCGTCCGTGATGTTCCGTATTTGGGAGTAAAATGGGTGTGAATCATGACATGGTAACAATGTTGCCACTCAGAGTTTCCAACCATGAGGAAAGGAAAAAAAATCAATTTTCCAAGTGACAGGAGTGTATTTTCTATAAAGTGAGTAGGAAGAATATGTATTTTCTGTAGAAAAGAAACAAAGAGAAAGAAGAGAAACTATGGGCACAGAGGAAGCAGCTCGAGAGAGCAGCAAAGAGGAGGAGTTGAAGGCGGTGCGATATGAGAGCAAAGCTGTGATGGCTTCCTGACATGAGGTACAGGGTACAATCACCTATTAGTACTAGTAGTACGGAGCTAGTACTAGTAAATTTCAGGACCTTTACTATATACTGTATGCATGCAAAACAAATTGTGTTTTCTCTCTCCTTCATTACCTCATCACCATCCCCACACCCCAGCTAGCTGATCTCTCTCTCATCCAAAACGTGGCGCTACGCATGTGTGTCGACCTGCCTCGTCGGCTCCGTGTTAGTATCAAGCATGCTGCATAGAAGGAACCATTTTGGGGCTTGGCGACAAAAGGTATAGTACTCATACTATTATTAGATTCGGAGTTCAAACTTTCACAGTTTCAAAATTTTCACTTCCTTCCCAAACATCCGGAGGGAAGGTTATTCAAAAGATAGTGGTGCACAAGGGATTATTTATGCTGTCTACAGTACGTCCCTTCGCATTCGATGCACTTCATTATGATCTGGCCAGCTTTACCACTACTTCGTAGTACTCCATTGTCGTTCCATTTGACACCCTACAAAGAGGAAGCCACCAAGCACACCCACAGCACACTGAATCGAAAGTACATTAGGAGTAGTATGAAAGGTATGGCTCAGCCGCTCGCTCGAGAAGGACACACACCTGACTGCTTTTCATTGCTTCCTTTTAGCGCCCTTTGTGCTAAAAGTATGGACCTCTATGTAATTTTCTATTTTTTGAGGTCTTCGATGTAAACTGTACTCCCACCGACCTTCTCAAATTTTAACTAAACATAAGCGCGATAGATTGCTCTTAAAATTTTCAAAAAATATTTTGAAGCTAAGAAGGAATTCGGTACATCAAAAAACCACCAAAAGTTCTGAAAATTCATGTTCTTACTATGCATCCGCATCCTAAAAAAGCTGACACGGTTTTCATAACATTTCAAATAAAGAATAATAAGTATAATATTTTTTTGTGGCATCATGTTACGTGTATCTAGAAACACGCATTATAAAAAATTTAATACAAACATTATTAATTATTCTTTGGTTTTGATAATACTTTATGTTGATGATCCCATATCCAAGAATTTTCATACCGACAAATTTGGCCATATTTTGGATGTGGATGCCACAAGCCAAGTTGACAGACATATATAGTGGATCGGCAACATGTTGTACTTGTGATTCCCATGTTTTATGAGTTCTCAAGCTTCCTAGCTAACCCTGCCCATTTGAATGACTTTATGTCGATATCTCGAAATTAGGTCAAATTTGAAACTACAAGTAAATTGTAGGTTTTGCTTCGATAGTTTTACGAAAAAGCTTTTGGAGGTACCCATTGAAGGGTCAAAATTAATATATCAGAAACCAACAAGAGTTTCGACGATAGGTTCAACTTCTTGCTAAGACTTTGCATCTTGACAATTTAATGAAATTAGGTCAAACTTGAGCTAGCTACAAGTAAACACCATAGATTGCTCTTGAATTAAATATCTTTTCAGAGGTAGATCGATGCATCTTCTTGTAGTAAACAGTGTCGTCGGTGTGAGTTTCCAACTATCAAGAATGAGCATTCAATTCTACATTTTCCGAGTGAATACGAGCGAGGTTGTTCTTTTTCCTAAAGAAAAGTCCGAAAAATATTGGATCTGAATGCCACAAGCCAAGTTTACAGACATATATATTGGACCAACATGTTGTACCAACAATTCCCATGTTTTATAAGTTTTCAAACTTCCCAGCTAACTCTGCCCATTAGAATGACTTTATGTTGATTTGTCGAAATTAGGTCAATTTTGAAACTACAAGTACTAGTAAATTGCACGTGCCCTGCACGTGAGACTCAGATAATAGACGTCTGACATATCATCGCTATATAAAATTATATTAGGTAAATCAGAAAAAATTGATCAACATCTATAAAGAATGAGTGTATATTTGGTTCTTGTACTTTGTATATCATGTAGAAATCAATGATTATTAGCTATCTAAAACTTGAAATTTTTGTAACATGGTCTAGAGAAACGAGGGAGAAGATTCTAGAATGATGGAGAAGTGGGTTTTAGTTTTGTGCATAGCATTCACTGTGACGAAGACTATCAATAGAATCTTCTAGATGCTAGAATGGAAAAGAAGATCCAACAGCTAGAAATGGTGGGATTCACGAGTCTTGATCCAACGGTCAATGCTCAAAGTTATTTGTACACTATATAGAGGTAAGAAATTGTAGGTTGCTTTGAAAGTTCTATGAAAAAGCTTTGGCAGTACTCATCAGGGGTCACAATTAATATATCAAAAACCACCGAGAGTTTTGACGATAGTTTCAACTTCTTGCTAAGATTTTGCATCTTGACAATTTAACAAAATTAGGTCAAACTTGAGCTACAAGCAAGTAAGCACGATTGATTTATCTTGAATTAAATGTCTTTTCGGAGGTAGATCTGTGCATCTTATAGTAAACAATGTTGTCAGTGTGAATTTCCAACTATCAGGAAAGAACATTCTCAATTTTCCTAGTGATGATGAGATTGTTCTTTCAGGTAAAGAAAGTCTGAAGAATATGGATTTCAATGCCACAAGCCAAGTTTTCACACATATATGGTGGAGCAATATGCCGTACTTATGATTTCCCATGTTTTATGAGTTCTCAAATTTCCTAGCTTACTTCTCCCACTTGAATGACTTTATGCAGATTTATTGAAATTAGGTAAAATTTTAACTACTACAAGTAAGTTGTGTAGGTTGCTTTGAAAGTTTTACGAAAAAGCTCTTGGAGTTACCCATAGGAGGGGGTCAATTAATATACTATTAGAAACCATAGAGAGTTCTGACGATAGGTTCATCTTCTTGCTAAGATTTTGCATCTTGACAGTTTAATGAAATTAGGTCAAACTTGAACTACAAGTAATAAATTGTAGGTTGCTTTGAAAGTTTTATGAAAAAAGCTTTTGGAGGTACCCATCGAGCGGTTAATTAATATATCAGAAACCATAGAGAGTTTTGATGACTAGTTTGACTTCTAGCTAAGATTTTGCATCATGAAAATTTTGAACACCTTTTGAAAACGATCACATGAAATAGGGAGAGAGGGGAAATGATTTTTCTATTCTCTATGGGCAACCCAGAAGCTTGAGGTGCACCTTAGGCTTAAAGATACAAACTTTATTTTCTCCACAATGTATATGGTGAACCTTAGCGGATGCCACATACTAGGCCTTAAGGTGTGATTTTGTACACATTGCTAATGCCCTTATTAGGGAAAAAGCAAATATAGTATAGCAGTAGTACACTAGTAGTACTCATTTCTTTGCTTAGACATATGCTCACCTCTGTCCGCGCGTTGTACATGCTGAGAGAATAAAATGTAGGCAGGGTAAGAGGACAGCATCGAAGAGGAGTTAAAGGTGGTTTGATGTCAGAGCAAAGTTATGATGGGTTCCTGACACGAGGTACTCCTGTGACCACTCTACTAGTAGTAAATTTTAGGACCTATGCATGCAAAACAAATTGTATGTTTTCTCTCTCCTTCGCTACCTCTCACCATCCATCCTCCCTCTCTCCTCCCCTTTCCCCTCGCGCACCGGCCTGACGGATCTCTCCCTTGTCCACATCGTGGTGCTACACACATGTGCCTTGGTACATCGGCTATGTGTCTCTGGCGTGTTCGGCAGCTGCGTTGGTGTGGAGTAGGGACGAAGAGTACATAGGAAGGAAACCATTTTGGTCCTTGACAGCAAACAATTCAAACTTTTCTAGTTTTTGAAATTTTCACTTGCTTCCCAAACATCGGGAGGGAAGGTTACTCAAAAGATCGGCCATTCATAGTACTTCTTATCTTATATTTATCTTGTCACATCTCTTACAATACCATACCAAACCACTTTATAGTTTATGAATAACTTCAAACATTGGTCGTTGGATCAAGATTGGCAAATCCAAACATTGCTTACCGTTGGATCTTCTTTTCCATTCTAGCATCTACACAAGTAAAGGCAATTGATTGCTATTGAATTAAATGTATTTTCAGAGGTACATGGGTGCATCTTTATGTAGTAAACAATGTCGTCAGTGTTAGTTTCCAACTATCACGAAAGAACATTTAATTCTTAATTTTTCGAGTGATGACAAGATTGTTCTTTTACGAAAAGAAACTCCAAAGAATATGGATCTGAATACCACAAGAAAAGTTTTCAAACATAAATATATGGACGTCGATGTAATTTTACCTTTTTTAGGTCCTTGATGTAAAATGTACTCGCACCGTCCATGTAAAATCCGAACCTAAAAGCAAGTGGTAACATTTAAATGTATTTAAGATTATTAGTTGTCGATGAGTATGAACATTCTCTTGGATTTCAAGCCGAACGACCAAGGTCATAGCCATATTTACATCATACTTTATGCTGATGATGATCCCATGTCCACGAATTTTCATGCCACCAAATCTGGCCATATATTTTTAAAACAAACAAAGAGAATGTAGTATGAAGAGTATGGCTTGATCATCTTATCTCTCAAGAAGGAGCCAAACATGACTATTTCCCCTGCTTAATTTTAGGGTGCTTCGTGCTAAATGTATGGACCTCGATGTAATTTTACCCTTTTTAGGTCCTTGCTGTAAAATGTACTCCCACCATCCGTGTAAAATTCGAACACAAAAGCAAGTGGTAAAATTTAAACGTATTTAAGTTTATTAGTTGTCACTGAGTATGAACATTCTTGCATTTCAAGCCGAATGACCAGGGTCATGGACATATGTACATTATACTTTATGCTAATGATTAATGATCCCATATCAAAGAATTTGCATGACACAAAATTTGGCCATATTTTGAAAACAAACAAAGAGGAAGTAGTACGAAGAGTATGGATTGGTCAGCTTCTTTCTCGAGAAGGAGCCAAACCTGAATATTTTATTTTGCTTAATTTTAAGGCACGCATTATGCTAAATTTATCTACCTTGATGTAATTTTCCCCTTTTAGGTCCTTGATGAAAACAAATGAAGAGGAAGTACTATAAAGAGTACGGCTTGATCAGCTGCTTTCTCGAGAAGGAGCCGAACCCGACTGTTTTATTTGCTTAATTTTAGGGTACCTCATGCTAAATGTATGGACCTCGATGTAATTTCCCCTTTTTAGGTCCTTGATGTAAAATGTACTCCTACCGTCCGTGTAAAATTCAAACGTACAAGTTAGTGGTAAAAGTTAAACGAATTTAAGGTTAGTTGTGAATGAGTATGAACAATCTTGGATTTAAAGCCGAATGGCCAAGGTCATGGCCATATCTAATCATACTTTACATCGATGATTCACGATCCCATATCCAAGAATTTGCATGCCGCCAAATTGGGCCATATTTTGAAAACAAACAAGGAGGGAAGTAGTACGAAGAGTATGGCTCGACCAGCTGCTCTCTCGAGAAGGAGCCAAACATGACTATTTTCCCTGCTTAATTTTAGGGTGCTTTATGCTAAATGTATAGACCTCGATGTAATTTTACCTTTTGTCGGTCCTTGCTATAAAATGTACTCCCACCGTCCATGTAAATTTCGAACACAAAAGCAAGTGGTAAAATTTAAACGTATTTAAGCTTATTAGTTGTCGATGAGTATGAACATCCTTATATTTCAAGCCAAATGACCAGGGTCATGGACACATGTACAACATACTTTATGCTGATGATTCATGATCCCATTTCGAAGAATTTGCATGACACAAAATTTGGCCATATTTTGAAAACAAACAAAGAGGAATTAGTACGAAGAGTATGGCTTGGTCAGTTTCTTTCTCGAGAAGGACCCGAACCCGACTATTTTCCTTTGCTTAATTTTAAGGCGTGCTTCATGCTAAATTTATGTACGTCGATGTAATTTTCCCCTTTTAAGTCCTTGATGAAAACAAACGAAGAGGAAGTACTATGAAGAGTACGGCTTGATCAGTTGCTCTCTCGAGAAGGAGCCAAACCCGATTGTTTTATTTTCTTAACTTTAGGGTACTTCATGCTAAATGTATGGACCTCGATGTAATTTCCCCCTTTTTAGGTCCTTGATGTAAAATTTACTCCTACAATCCGTGTAAAATTCAAACCTACAAGTTAGTGGTAAAAGTTAAACGAATTTAAGGTTAGTTGTGAATGAGTATGAACAATCTTGGATTTCAAGCCGAACGGCCAAGGTCATGGTCATATCTAATCATACTTTACATCGATGATTCATGATCCCATATCCAAGAATTTGCATGTGTAACATCCCGAAACTTTAATCAAGGTTAATCAAGATCAAATCTACCCAATTTAGGGTTAACAAAACCTTTTTCCATTTAAAATCTTTAAGCATTCATATGTGTGTGCATTTAAAATAGGAGTTGTTTGAAATGCCATTATTGTTTGTTCTAATGGTTGTAAAATGGTTCTATGATGAATGTCACATCATCTAGATCATTCCCAAGCAAAAACCAAAGAAAAAGAAATCAAATAGAATTAAATAAAGGAAATGGTCACTTTTGCCATTTTAATCACCTAGCCCACTTTGGCTATTCCTAGCACTCAAATTCCAAACAGATGTACAAGTAGTAATGTACCAAGGCCCACTATGTGATCTCCCAAAAAACATTCAAACTCTAATTTTAAATGGCAAGTGAAAATGGAATCTAGTTCATATGTATAGATCACCCTTTTTCAAGAACCACTCAAATGAATTCCATTTAACAAATCCTAGCAACCACGGATGTTTAAGCATGTGAAAAACCACTCCACCAAAATTTGATTTCAAAATTCCAAACCTGAATTCTTTCGGCCATTTTGTCAAACACTTGGTGGGCACAGATCAGATAAAACCAAAAACACTAGTGTGAGCAGTGTTCTGGCCTAACCTGTCTCCCACGTTGCAACCAAACCCTCTCCACTGCATCCCCCACCATTTCCTAGCCTGGCCAAGCACTGTGCCCATGACCAAATGGTCATGGAGATCAATGCCGCGCCCACTTGAGAACCTCACCGGCGATAGCGCGCAATAGCAGCCGCCAGCCTCGCCCACCTTGCCAAACGTGTCGCTCGTGGTCCACCTCCTCCCCTAGGACAGAGCGAGGAGAAGCCGGGAACCACCGCGCCCGGAACCTGTCTGCCATGCCGACGCCGCCTGCAGAGCACGCACGGTCCCCACTCAGCCAGACCCTGCCTAGCTCTTGCCGCCCACCTACATGATCGCCACCGCCCCAGGAAGCTGCCAGACATGCCCATTTCCCCGACCGTGCCCTGTAGTCGTAGGCCACCGCAAAGTTCGCAGTTGGTAGAGACATCATGCTCGCCACGCCACTCACGTCTCCTGACCGCATTTCCTTTGACGCGCGACCCTCGACCGCTGGGAAGAACCGCCCACCGCCCCTAGTCCACCGCCTAAGGCTCTAAATGCGTCACCGGCGAGCACCGCCCATGCCTCTCTGCCGCCTCACCGCGCCTATATAAGGAGGCCTCCCCAGCACCGTTTCCCCACACCACTCTCATCCACTCCCCCTCAGAGCACTCCCAGAGCCCCACTGGAGCAAGCCGCAGCCCGTAGCGCCGAAATTTCGTTGGAGTCTGCCGCGGAAGGAGGAGAAGGGCGCTGTTGATCCAGGCCATCTCCCGGGACGCCATCGGTACCAGGAGAACCACCGTCATCGTCTCGTTCGTTTGCCTGCCTCGCCGCACTAGCTGGAGCCCCGGTACGTCCCCACTGCACCCCCACCGAGCCGCTAGGGTTCAATCTCGTCGGCGACGTGTTCGTCGTCGACGACAACCGTGAGCCGTTAGATCTAGTTCTAATCCTATGGTCCGTATCGCCCCGTACCGCTTTGTGTGTAATGAGCCACTGACAGACGGACCCCCCTGTCAGCAGTCGTTAGCGCCGCGGAGTGAATCTGGGCCGGCCCGTTAGTGTTCCCGCGCGACCCAGTTAATTCAAATTAGGATTTTTCTTTTTAGACTTAGACTTAGTTCTGTCCCTTAGTTTAAAAATCAACTCAGAGAGTTATACAAATCCAAATTGAGTGATTCCAATTTCTTTGGAAAGGTAATTAAAATATCTATCCAAGCCCGTTGGATTTAAATAATTTAGAGTTAGAGATCTCTCCTAGTAAAAATAACAAGACAAAAGCTTTTGCACATTCAAACATTTTTATAAAATCAACCATAATAGCTTTTGAGTTGATTCCAATTCTCAAAAATCACATTTAACCATACATATCTGAATATGTAATAATATTAAGGTTTGCATGCAGTGACTTTGGACTAATACCAAAATAATGCTATATAGGCATTTCTAGTCACTTTAAATCATTAAATATTAAGCTTAAAATTATTAAAATGTGATCCAACATTTAAATCACATTCCCATATATTAGAATATGTGGTGATGACATGTGTCCACATGACCCCATATTTTAATTGGAGAATATTAAATCTTGGTTAATTTCAATGAGTAGAAATTACTTTTCTCAAATAAAATAAAGGAAACTAGTTCTTTAAACCTTGTGATGTTTGTGATGATACTAGATCATAAAATGTGTGCTTTAGTGTGATAAGTAGACTAGTTAAGTATTGTTTGGTGATTGTGTATTCCGTATGTATTTATAAACGATAGTACCGACCAAGTCTACGAGGAGGAGGAGTTCTACCAAGAGGAGGAGGAAGAGAATTTCAACCACTGCACCAATCAAGGCAAGCCATCATTAACAATGCAAGCTATTGTTAGCAAGCTAGAATTAAGAAAGATAACCTAAGAAAGATGCATTAGGCATGCTTTGGTTATACCTTTTGACTTATACCTACTCCAAGTTTTCATACAAGCTTTACTTTCCTTACTTTACTAAAGTCCTTTACTTTGTTTAAAGGTAGCATAAAGAGTATAAAACTTGACCTACCTAGTAAGACTTAGATGTCATTCTATAGCATGAGATTGACATTAGCATCCCACATTAGTGAACACTCTTAACTTAGTAGTTTAAAGCTCAACCAAAACTTGATCACTTTTGATGGGAATATTTGGTGAAAATGATTTGTGAAAACCTTGGAATGATGAGTCATTCTATTGAGATGCTTTGACATGTGTTGAGAAACACAAATGGTTTATGATGATGAGGAAAATGTTAAGGCATGAGCCTTAGCCCTTTTATAAAAACTGATGGTTGGGTTCGGATGCGATACCGTTCCAATTTTACCGTACAACCACAATACTTGAATTGGGTAAGGCTTAGCCGGAAGTTTATATGCATTAGTATTAGTTCCCTCGTGGGAGAGGTTTGAGCTGAGGCTACCTCTCAATGTTGTCCGCCTATGCAGTGCCCAGGATGACAGATGGTCATGGCTAGGAGGCTATACTCATAGGAGAGGTGCTTATACTAGAGTGTGTAAAGGAAAGGTTATGTTTGATTATCTGCATACTAAGTATGATGATTCAGGGTTATCCCTGACAGATGTATCGAATCTTGTGGTGAAAGTGTACCACCTCTGTAGAGTGTCAAACTATTCGAATAGCCGTGTCCGCGGTTATGGACAGTTGGAGTGGCCATACTGTTCCATTGTCAGATGTTTTCAAAATGACTTATGAAATGAATTGTGACTATGACAACTAAGTTCCCACTTAGGTGTTTTCAAACTTTATTTTATCTTTCTTTGTTTCTGAACTCAACTTAGTTTTCAACTTAGCTTTACAAATAAACTTAGAACTTAGCATTCCTACTAGAACTATCTTACTTGTTAGGGATAGTTTGCGAGTACTTAAAGAGTACTCATGGCTTTGTCCCTAGATATTCCTATGGCCAGACTATGGGAGGACTACCCTGAAGGAGGACAGCAGGATGGCTACGACAACTAGGATCATCTCCCATCGTCATCATTGCCTGTGACACTAAAGATGGACCCCACCGCTATGCTATTTATTCTGCTACTTGATTGTACTAAGACTGGATCATGAGATCCTTTATTTATGTAAGACCTTATTATGATTTGTAATGGATGATGTACTGCGATATCCAATCTGTTATGTCTCGCAAAAATGGTAATCCTGGGATTGTGATGTATGGCATAACAGGCATCTGGGATTAAAAATCCGGGTGTTGACAAGTTGGTATCAGAGCCATCCTGACCATAGGAGACCCTAGTTAGAATGGACGTCCGAACAAAAACTTAGTTTCAAAAACCAAAGTGAGTATTTATGAAAACTATTTCCTCTCTTACCCTTGGGATTCTTTCTCTCAAAAAAATTCATGTTCCTCCAAATTCTTACATTACTACATAAAACTTTGACACACTTGATCACTTCACTAACTTTCTCATCCTAAATTCTTAAAGATGGAAGCCCAATACAACAAGTTCTACCAGTTGGGCAACGGAGGCCAACTGATCTTCGAGAGGGATCTTGATTCACTGTCTGGGTTCTTGGAGCGTCCGCATCCGGAATTTCTTGGAGCTTAACTCCCGGGTCCACCAGGAGGAGATTTACAATGGCTAGTAACTGCTGATCTTCGAGGCAAGATAGAAGCACCAGTATCTGGGAGGATTCAGTTCTCTGTGAGAGAGAACAACTGGCTAGATGGATTAGCCAGGGCAATGCATGAATCTCTCGCACGTCTTTGCGCCCAGAGTGTCAACCTAATCCAAGGAACCCGCTTTGTTCACTATGCAAGGCATGACTCCATGGGAATGCCGCTAGAGATGCCAAGTCACCCAATATTGAAGCATCAAGTGGAGAACCTCAACTTCCTGCTGTACGACAGACAGAAGGAGTTAGACAATGCTAGAGAGGTCACCAACCACAACCTCGCCCTTGCCGCCCAGAAGGCCTAGACTTTCTCACTGCTCGTCAAGGATCATCAGTCTCTTCGCCGTCAATGCTCAAAGAAGGATTGCACCATCGAACGTCTTTGTAAGAAGGTGGCTGACCTCGAGAAGACCATCAAGGAGCAAGAAGCTCAGCTTGCAGCAAAGGAAGAAGAAGAGGAAGGTGAAGATATCCAAGGAGATATTGACTCATACCTCAGCAATGATGATGACTATCTGGAGGAGGATGCCGTGGACTTCTAGACCGACGATGATGACTCCGACTTCATCGATGATGAGTATATGCACTAGAGAACTATCATAGAATGAGGAGTATCGGTCCCATTGTATCGTAGCTTGCATAATGGTTCTTAAAACCATCTGTTTTCCTTTGATGTTGTGGTGTGTGTGAGTTTGTATCGTGTGCTTTGCTTGAATGAATGAAAAGAAGTTAGTTGCAAAACCTGAGTCAAACTCAAAGTTTTAGCTTTGAAAATCAAAACCATGAACCTTAGAACTTTCCCTCTTACCCCTTTATCTATCTCAATCTTTAGATGACTCATGGAAACCAAGGAGGGAGCAGCTCATCGCAAGACCCAATGCTGCATATTCTGCAGACTCTCATTGTAGACCATGAAGCTAGTAGGGCAGAGCGCCAAGCTAATCTAGCAACACTACAGCAGATCGCCCAGATGGCTCACAACAACCAGAACCATGGAAATCAGGATCATCATGGATCCAAACTCAAAAACTTCTAGAATACCAATCCCCCAATCTTTAGTACTTTGGAGAACCCACTGGATGCTGATGACTGGTTGCAGACAATGGAGAACAACTTAGAGGTAGCCGGAGTGGATGCCAGCGAGAAAGTTCTTTTTGCCACCCATTATTTGGCAGGAGACGTGATGACCCATAAGTATAGGGGGTGTATCGCAGTATTTTCGAGGGAAGTGAAACCCAATTTATTGATTCGACACAAGGGGAGCCAAAGAATATTTATAAGCCTTAACAACTGAGTTATCAATTCAGCTGCACCTGGAAACAATCTTGCTCACATCAGTTTATCAGTAGCAACAGTTTTGTAGTAGGAATAGTAAAGTAACAGCAGTAGTAAAGTAAAGACAGTAATAACAATAGAAGCAAACAGTAGGATTCGAGTGCGGTAGGCATAAGGATGGATGGACGGGCGTTGCATGGACAAGACAATTTACATGGCAATCAGAACATAGGGAATTGCAGATAAATAAGATAAAACATCCAAGTACTAGATAATCCTAGGCATGTGTTCCATATATAGTCATACGTGCTCGCAATGATAACTTGCACAACATCTTTTGTCGTGTCAGCCCTTTTGCAGCGGGGCCTCAAGGGAACTACTGGAAATTAAGGTGCTCCTTTTAATAGAGCACCGGAGCAAAGCATTAACACTCCGTGAACACATGTGATCCTCACATCAAAGACATTCCCTCCGGTTATCCCGATTTCTGTCACTTCGGGGCCATTGGTTCCGGACAACAACGTGTGTATACAACTTGCAGGTAAGACCATAAACAATACTATTATAATAAATCAATAACATGTTCAGATCTGAAATCATGGAACTCGGGCCCTAGTGACAAGCATTAAGCATAACAAGTCGCAACAAAGTCATAAAGCATTAATAGAAGATACTAGGCACCATGCCCTAACAATCTGATGCATTACATGAACGATCTCATCCAATCCCTACCATCCCCATAGCCTACAGTGGGGAATTAATCACTCATAGATGGGGGAAACACAGATGGTCGATGGAGAAGCGATGGTGATGATGATGGCGATGATCTCGTCCAATTCCCCATCCCGGCAGGGTGCTAGAATGGAGTTTCTAGTGCTGAATCATGGAATTTGGTGGTGGCGGCGGAGCGGAACTCTTTCTGGAAAAAACATCGACCCCCCCGAGGTTTTAGGTCAGAAGGCACCTTATAGGCAAAGAGGGAGACCGAGGGGGTGTCTGGGGCGGCCAGACCACCCCCTGGCGCGACCAGGCCTAGCCCGCGCGGCTAGGTGGTGTGGCCTGGGCCCAGCCCCCCTCCGTCTTGTATTCTGGCTCCAGGGGTCTTCTGGTGAAATAGGATTTTTGGCATATTTTTGGGGATTTTTCCTGATAGTTGATTTTCTGCACAAAAACTAAACACCAAGGCAAATCTGCTGAGAACAGCGTCAGTCCGTGTTAGTTGCACCCAAATCACACAAGTTTAGAGGAGAAACAATAGCAAAAGTGTTCGGGAAAGTAGATACATTTTGGATGTATCAACTCCCCCCAAGCTTAGCTTATTGCTTGTCCTCAAGCAATTTAGTTGAAAACTGAGTGCGATAAAAGAAACTTTCACACACACATTTGCTTCATATGATGTATATATTCTCAGCATGTGATCAACTACTTAGACAATTCATAATAAGGAGTATGCAACTAAGTTTACTTAATAAGCATTGCAAGCTATGAATAGATTCCAACTCAAGAAATAATAAATAGCATGAAGCATAAACATAAGCAACATTATAATGCTCATAACAAGGTATGATAGAGTGGTATCTCTCTAGCCTTTGATTATGAATGCCAAGGCACCTCTGAAGTTTAGGTGAAGACTAGAAGTAAAGATATCAAAGATACAAGCATCAAAGTCATAACACAAATAATCAAGTTTTGAGACAAGCACATTACACTATGAATGACAACTATGCTCTCAAGAAAGTGCTCATAGAATATGTGGAGACTCAACAAGGAAAACGAAAAAGGTTTTGAAAAGTTTGAAAGGCTTCCAAATGCTGAAAGTATGGTACTCGTTAGCTTTGATCTCTCATTTCCCCTATCATAAGCATCTTTAAATGGTTAATGTTAAAGTGACACAACTAAGAGGATATGCTTGACAAGTTATAAGCTAAAGTCTCATGCCCCTTACTTACGAGTACCGGACCTCAAGCTACTCAACTTCAGTCACAAGTAAGCTCTTGTCATTGTAAGTACATATGTATCATAGAGAACCGCCAACGGGGTACCCCTTACACATGATACAGGAGCTATCCCATAATCAAAATGACAAGGAAAGCAGACAATGAGCATCTCAGCGATCTTTTTATTTACTATGTGCATAGATTTTTATTAAGGATGCTTCATAGAATGCTCATTATGGTTATGCTGCAAGTTTCAACCATGATTAGGCATGGCTTAGGCTAGCGGCCCAGGCGTTTCCCTAACACATATACAAACTCCATGATCTTACAAGTTCCACTTTTATTTCACACCGCCGGGATCCATAAGCAAAATAATCATGATATCAACGAGGTACTAAGTACCAGTGCAATGTTGAAAGCGTTCCCCATGATACATGGTTCTGCTAACTTCAACTTATAAAGCGCAAGCATACACGCAACAAACATGGACGCAATGGTTCAGGTTTATTAAATGCAAGAAAATAAAGTGTGCCATCAAGTTCGTGAGAGCTTTACTAACTAACTTCCAAAAACAAGTAGACATTTTATTCGGAAGAAAACAAGGCATATTGAATATGCACGGAAATAGCAAATGGTGCTAATAGGTAGGTGTGGTGGACACTTTTGGCAATATTTGGGTTTAGGGAATTGGAAACACGAGTAAAACATACTCAGTGTAAGTGAAGGCTAGCAATAGTAAGGGAGCGACAAACGAGAGAGAAATAGCTATCATAATCATGCTTGTAACAAAACAGGACTAATCATGGCATGAAAGTGATTCAAGACCCTCAAGGCAAAATAATTCATCGAGGCTCAACTGATTATTTCAGTCATATGCATGCATGAGCATGTGCCAAGTCAATTCAAATGAAACATTCAGAGGAGGATACCATGGTGTCATACCAAGTTATGAATAGAGTAATGCAAGCAAACATTAATAAGACATGCTACAAACTATTAGCAAGCTGGAACTAATCATATGAAAGCAAGAACTACTAAGCATCCATAAATAACATACACCCTACACGAACAGGCTAAGCATGCCCACAATGATGAGTATATGTACAAAAATGAAAACAAATAGAGTTTGTTACCAGCCTCTTACCACACCCCAAGTTATCATTAATCCTCATTATTGCCCTTCACTTGTGTGGCTTGAATAATAACATGAAAACAAATTCCACTAAGGACTGCTGAACCCTGCAACAAACTCACAAACCCAAAGAAGAACAACAAATATTTTTGGTGTTTTGGATTTTTAAAACAAGAACCAAAAAGGGAAGAACAAGAGAAGAAAAATCTTTTTGGGTTTTTCGAATAGTTTAAACAAAGAAGAAAAGGGAAAAGCAAACCAAGGCAAAAAGAAAAAGAAGCAAACAAAGAGAAACAACAGAAATATTTTTGGTCTTTTTGTGTTTTAGAAAGCAAAAGCAAAGAAAGAACAAAAACTAAAAAGAGAATGAAACATGAATATACAAAGTACCGATGAAACATGATAAGGAGATGAGTGTGATGTCGGCGTACCTCCCCCAAGCTTAGGCCTTTGGCCTAAGTGGGTATCAATCCAGGTATGAGTAAGGGTTCCAAGCAGGCGGGTCATGATAAGAATGATCGTAGTTGGGCCCTTGGGAGGAAGAAGAAGCTCCCCAATCGTGGATAGGCTGCTGATATGAAGACTCCCCCTCATTCGAGGGCTGGATCAAATCATCCGTGACCTCCCTTCTAGTATCCTGCTCCTGTTGGGAGAGCTCTCCCAAGTACGTATCAAACTCCTCCTCCGTGAGAGACCATCCTACCCTGTTATCAAGGTTAAAAAAAACAGGTGCAGGCAAAAGAACAACATGCTCAGACTTGCTCCTTCTCCAACCAGCTTTGAGAAAAGTTATTTCATAAGACAACTCACTCAAACTAGCCCACGAAGAAACAAATTTATGCCGTATCATGGAATTAAGATCAAGCCTTTCTATGGGAAACTATAGGTCTAGATGATGAGGCACTAAACCATGCAATGCGAGTAAACGAGAAGCAATGAGGTCCCCACAAATTCCACCTTTCTCGCGGTTAGTAGCAAGATAGAAAGCTATCAAAGAACCCAAGTTGTAAGACCTATCTCATTTAAGAGCAGTAGAGATGAATGCTAGATCATATGAAGATAACTTATTGGTAGTTTTCCTAGCAAGAACACACTTGGAAATAAAGTAGGCAAAGTAGCCAATGGAGGGGAGATGAATGTTACGGATTTTCCCACTCTCCTTCGAGAAGCTGCTCCCTTTGGAAAATCCATGAGTGGCGCAGGTCGCTCTTTAATCCTTCCGCATGATCCCCACTAAGGTACCTTAATAGCTGCACAAAAGTCATCGAGAGAAAGGTCGACAACAATATTGTAAATTTTGTAGTGGACCATGGGGTTAGGCAAAGAGTAACTAAATTGAAAGTCCTGCACCACAGACATGGTTAGCTTCACAAATTGACAAGGTTCATCTTCCAAAAAGTGCTCCAATCCTGCATTAGAAACCAAAGTGTGGAAATCCTGCAGAATTCCTGCAGCTCTCATGAACTCAGAGCATGGATAAATGGAAGGAAAAACTTCCTCCTCCCGGTGAACCTTCATAACCTCAGGCACCCATAGTTCATGTTGGTTTAGTTGAGGCTCATTCATCTTCTATTCTGAAATTTAAAATGCTATTAAACAAGTGATTGCAAAGTGAATATAAAGAAGGGCACTACTCATAGGGACTTGTAAGAGGCCTAAACATGCATGAAAACTATATCTCTAAGCATCAAACAAGCTTACAAGCTCTCATAACCTGTCACCTATAGCAGCAAAATACTCAAGATATAAACCACTAAACACAAATCTACTTGGACAAGCGGAGGAGCCACATACCGGAGAACAAATGCTCCAAATTTCAGCAGCAAAGATGGGCTGAGCAAGGAGATCGAAAAATCAAGGGCAAGCACAGCAAGAACGCGATTTTGAGCAATGGACTGGTGTTTGCCCGGGAGAGAGAAGAAAGTGGCAAGTGAGAGAGTGAGTGGAGGGCCAGGGGTGGCCCACACCATAGGCTGGCGCTCCCTAGGGCTGGCCGCGCCACCAGTTGGTGTGCCTGCCTGGTGGCCCCCCCTGGTACCTCCCAGGCACTCCTCTGCCCCTTTTTTCATGTAAAAAATTAATATGAATTTTCTAGAATTTTTCGAGACACTTTATTTTTGGGCAATTTTCAGGCATAGATGAATGATTTTCTGACAGAAAGATTTCTGGAATGATGGAAAGACAAAACAAGGCTAGAACTACAAAAGTTCTAAGACACTCTAATATGCAAGCAACTAACAACAGAAAAGAAAACTAAACGAAAGAAAAAACTAAAATGGATAGAATAGAAGTAAGCGGAGATAATCATGGTTAAAACATTGTTTTGTTCAATGAAATTCTTTTGTTAACAAGGTTGATCAGGTCTTGTTACCAAAACAATTTTATATGTAACAAAACTTTGTATTCCACTAATGATTGTGTTACCTCAACTTTGATAGCAATGGTCCCAATCATAATAGTTTCAAATTTTTATCTTGGTATGGGACAATATATTTCTCCAACTTGAATGCCCTCAACATGTTCAATTGAATTCAAACCATAAGTCCTATCAATCTTCTTGGGGAAATAGACAGTATGTTCCTTGTCATTAACATTGAAGGTCACCTTTCCTTGATTACAACTAATAAAAGCTTCTGCAGTATTAAGAAAAGGTCTCCCAAGAATAATAGACATATTATCATCTTCAGGCATTTCAAGCACAACAAAATCAGTTAATATCAAGCAATTATGAGCCACTTGAATAGGTACACCCTCACATATACCAACAGGAATAGTGGTAGATTTATCATCCATTTGCAAAGATATATCAGTTGGTATTAATTTTTCTAGTTGAAGTCTCTTATAGAGAGAAAGGCATATAACTAACTCCAACTCCCAAATCACACAAAGCAGTTCTAACATAACTATTCTTAATAGAGCAAGGGATAGTTGGAATCCCTGGGTCTCCAAGTTTCTTTGGAACCTTACTGTCAACACCTGGATTTTTAATCCCAGACGCGTGTTATGCCATACATCGCAATCCCAGGATTACCATTTTTGCGAGACATAACAGATTGGATATCACAGTACATCATCCATTACCAACCATAAATAAGGTCTTACACAAATAAGGATCTCATGATCCAGTCTTAGTACAATCAAGTAGCGGAATAAATAGCTTAGCGATGGGGTCCATCTTCAGAGTCATAGGCAATGCTGACGATGGGAGATAGTCCTAGTTATCATAGTCGTCCGGCTGTCCTTCATCTTGGTAATCTCCTTCATAGTCTGGCCATAGGAATAGCCAGGTACAAAAGCCATGAGTACTCTTTAAGAACTCACAAACTATCACTAACAAGTAAGATAGTTCTAGTAGGAGTGCTAACTCTAAGTTTAATTGTAAAGTTAAGTTTGAAACCTAAGCTGGGTTCAGAAACAAAGAAAGATAAAAGAAGTTTTGAAAACACTTAAGTGGGAACTTAATCATCATAGTCACAACTTTGTTGTGGTCAAGTCAAGTCACAATTGATTTCATAAGTTGTTTTGAAAACATCTGACACCGAAACAGTATGGCCACTCCAACTGTCCATAACCGCGGACGCGGCTATTCGAATAGTTTGACACTCTTCAGAGGTGGTACACTTTCACCACAAGATTCGATACATCTGTCAGGGATAACCCTGAATCATCATACTTAGTATGCAGATAATCAAACATAACCTTTCCTTTACACAACCTAGTATAAGAACCTCTCCTATGAGCATGGCCTCCCAACCATGACCATCTGTCATCTTGGGCACTGCATAGGTGGACAACATTGAGAGGTAGCCTCAGCTCAAACCTCTCCCGCGAGGGAACTAATACTAATGCATATAAACTTTCGGCTAAGCCTTACCCAATTCAGGTATTGTGGTTGTACGGTAAAATTGGAATGGTAACGCATCCGAACCCAACCATCAGTTTTATAAAAGAGCTAAGGCTCATGCCTCAACATTTTCATTATCATAAACCATTTGTGTTTCTCAACACATGTCAAAACATCTCAATAGAATGACTCATCATTCCAAGGTTTTCACAAGTCATTTTCACCAAGTATTCCCATCTAAAGTGAATCAAGTTTTGAGTTCTGTTCCAACTAAGTTAAGAGTGTTCACTAAAGTGGGATGCTAATGTCAATCTCATGCCATAGAATGACATCTAAGTCTAACTAGATAGGTCAAGTTTTATACTCTTTATGCTACCTTTAAACAAGTAAAGGACTTTGGTAAAGTAAAGAAGGTAAAGCTTGTAAGTAAAACTTGGAGTAGATATAAGTCAACATGTTATACCCAAAGCATGCCTAGTGCATCTTGCTTAGGTATTCTTGTTTAATTCTAGCTTTCTAACAATAGCTTGCTCAGTTTACTTGAAGTGCTAGGCTTGCCTTGGGTAGTGCAGTGGTTGAAGTTTTCTTCCTCCTCCTCTTGGTAGAACTCCTCGTCCTCGAAAGCTTGGTCGGTACTATCGTCTATAAATACATACGGAATACACAATCACCAAACCATGCTTAACTAGTCTACTTAGCACACTAAGGCACACATCTGATGGTCTAGTATCATCTCAAACATCACATGGTTTAATTAACTAGCTTCATTCTTTTTATTTGAGAACAATAATTTCTACTCATTGAAATTAACTAAGATTTAATATTCTCCAATTAAAATATGGGATCATGTGGACACATGTCATAACCACATATTCTAACATATGAGAATGTGATTTAAAGGTTGGATCAGATTTTAAGAAGTTTAAAGTTTAATACTTAATGATTTAAAGTGACTAGAAATACCTATATAGCATTATTTTGGTACTAGTACAAAGTCACTGCGGGTAAACCTTAATATTATTACATATTCAGATAGGTATGGTTAAATTTGATTTTTGAGAGTTGGAATCAACTCAAAAGCTATTATGGTTGATTTTATAAAAATGTTTGAATGTGCAAATGCTTCTGTCTTGTTATTTTTACTAGGAGAGATATCTAACTCTAAATGAATTAATTCCAACGGCCTTGGATATATCTTTTCATAAGCTTTCCAACAAAATTGGAATCACTCAATTTGGTTTAGTAAATCTTCCTGAATTGATTTTTAAACTAAGGGACAAAATTGAGTTAAAACATAAATAGAAAAATCCTAATTTGAATTATCGGTCAAGGCGGAAGAAATGAGCCGCCCGTGGACGCTCAGCAGCGGAGGCGGCTGACAGGTTGGTCCCGCTTGTCAGCGAGATTTAGAACCCGAAACGGTATCTAGCGATCTGGGCCACACGATTATAACGCGGATCAACAGCTCACAGTCGTCGTCGACGATGGACTCTTCGCCGGCGATACCGAACCCTAAGCTGCCGGTGGGGGTCTACTGGGGACGTACCAGGGCTCCAGCTAGTGCGGCGAGGCGGGCGATCGAACTGGACAGCGACAACGGACTCAGGCGAGGTAGCGGCAGGGGCTGAGGTGGACGGAATCGACAGCAGAGTCTCCTCCTCTGCAGCGGCTGCCTCCGGTGAAATTCCGGTGGCCTGCTGCTCGAGCTGCTCCGGCGAGAGGTGGGGAAGGACTAGGGGTGAGAGGGGAGTGGAATGGTGTGAGGAATTTAGGCTGGGGAGGCCTGCTTATATAGGCACGGTGAGAGGACCGACAGGTGTGGGCAGGCACCTCCGACGAGGGCGGTACAGGGGCTACCGGCATGGGCAAGGTAGGCGGACGGTGGGCGGTTCCCTGGCGGTGCTCTACGGTGTAATGGCGATGCTAGGGGCGGTGCCTAACTGTCGGGGGCCTCACGCGCTCTGGGGGACAGAGGTGGTGCTCGACGGCGAGCAGGGCGACTGTGGGTCCCGCGGCGGTGCACGGCCATGTCTGGAAGGGTGCTGGGGTCGAGGCGGAGTGGCATGCGCGATATGGAGTCAAGGGGCAGTCTGTTGCGTGCTGGCGGCGATCGCGCTCTGGCGTGCTCTGGCTGGCTCGCAAAGAGAAAGGGAGGCGATGCTGGGGAGTGGTCCAGGGGCTGGGGTTGATCGAGGGGTGGACCGTGGGCGGCGGTAGGGTTGGGCAGAGCTAGTGGGAATGCTAGTTTGGCGCGACACGGTCCCTAGCATGCTGCCCGCTTCTGGCCGGCGGTGACCTCATTCGGGCGGCACGCCACTTCTGCAACGGCTAAGGGGGAAGCCGGTTGGGGACTTGGTTGGACTCAGGGGGACAGAGGAGAGTAGAGAGGGTCCAATGGGGGACAAGGGTTTAACTAGGAGCAGTGTTAAGTTAGGTAGTTTGATCTCTGTCTGCCACCTGTTCGACACAATGGCCGCATGAGATAAGTTTTTGAATTTTTGGGAGATTTTTGGTGGAGTGACTCATCTGATGCTTAAGCTTCTAGGTTTGCTTGGGATTTGAAAATGGAGTTCATTTGAGTGGTTTTGGAATAAGTGTGATCTATACATATGAACTACATTCAATTTTCAAATGTCATTTAAATTTAGTGTTTGCAAGTTTTTGGGATGAAACAAAGTGGGCCTTGGCACATCACTACTTGTACTAGAAAGGGGTGCAAAGAACCATAATTGTTTCTGTTAAGATTTGAGTTCTAGGAATAGCCAAACTAGGCTAGTTAGTTAAAATGGCACAAATGACCATTTCCTTATTTTATTCTTTTTGATTTCTTTTTCTTTCGGATTTGTTTGGGAATGATCTAGATGATGTTTAATTCACCTTAGAATCATTTTACAATCAATGGATCACTCAAACATGGCAATTCAAAACAACTCCTATTTAAATGCATACACATATGAATGCTTAATCATTTTAAATGGAAAAGTTTTTGTTAACCCTAAATTGGGTAGATTTGATCTTGATTACCTTGGATTAAGTTTTGGGATGTTACACTTAGCATTAAGGAATAATTAGCAAGCAAATTAGAAATTTCTTCCTTAGGGATCTTCCTTTTATTCGAGACAATATCCTTCATATACTTTGAGTAAGGAGGTAGTTTAATAGCATCAGTCAAAGGAATTTGCAGGAATAAAGGTTTCATCCACTCACAAAACTTATTATAGTGTTCATCTTCCTTTGATTTGTGTTTCTTATCAGGGAAAGGCATAGGTTTTTGGACCCAAGGCTCTCTTTCACTACCATGTTTCTTAGCAACAAAATCTTCTTTAGTGTATTTGGTATTCTTAGTGTGGTTTTCAGGTTCTTCTTCAACTTTTTCTCCATTAGGAACATCATTTTCTTCATTACCACTTCGGTTTCAGCATCAAAGACAAATATACTATTAGGATCTATAGCAGGATCAGAGGGTTCTACAATAGTTTTATGTTTCTTTTTTCTTTTCTTACGAGTAGAACCACCATTTTCAACTTGTTGAGAATCCTGCACAATTCTTTTGGGATGCCCCTCAGGATATAGAGGATCCTGGGTAGCAGCACCACTTCTAGTTCTAATTTCATAAGCATGTTTTTCTTTAGCAGCGTTAACTAGCAAGTCGTTTTGCACTTTAATGAGTTGATCTATTTGAGTTTGAACCATTTGAAAGTGTTTAACAATCATTTTAACATCATTAGAGGTTCTTTCCACAATATCTTTTAAGTCAACAATAGCTCTAGTGTTTTCCATTAGATGATTTTGCACCCTTTTATTAAAATTATCTTGCTTAACAATGAAAATATCGAATTCTTCTAAGCATTGATCGGGAGGTTTAGAGTAAGGGATATCACCTTCATCAAAGTGTTGGAGAGAGTGTACCTCAATAGTGGATGAGTGGGGAATTGGCTTGCATAATTCTTCTATAGGAGGTAAATTCTTAACATCTCCAGCTATAATTCCCTTCTCCTTAAGACATTTCTTAGCTTCCTTCATCACTTCATCATTTAATTCAATAACTCCCCTCTTATTTGATGTTGGAATAGGCACAGGAATAGTTGGTTCAAGTATAATTATTTCAGGTATGGCTGGTTCAGGAGTAGTCCAGTCTTCATAGGTTTTGCTTATTTTATCCATTAATTCCTCAGCTTCTTTGGGAGTCCTATTCCTGAAAACACAATCAGCACAACTATCTAGGTATGTCCTAGATTCTTCAGTTAGTCCATTATAAAATATATCAAGAAGCTCATTCTTAGGTAATGGACTTCCAGCCTGTGCATGAATCAAAGCACAAAACGTTGCCCAAGATTCAGGCAATATCTCATTATCTCCCTGTTTAAAATTGAAAAGTTCCTGCAAAATAGCATGTCTAGCACAAGGAGGAAAATATTTCTGCAGGAAAGTACTAATCAAGCAATCAGGGCTGTCAATAGATCCAGGAGGTAAATTACTAAACCAAGTTTTACCTTCTCCTTTTAGTGAAAAGGGGAAAATCTTAGCAACAAAGTAGGTGCGCATCTTAATATCATCATAAAACAAGCCACTCATGGTAGAAAGCTCAGTCATATGTGCTACCACACTTTCATTTTTAGTCCCACAAAAAGGTTCTTTCTCAACAATAGCTATGTAAGATAGATCAAGAGAGAAATCATAATCTTTATCTTTAATGTTTATGGGAGAAGCAGCAAACTTAGCAATATGAGACAATTTGGGTCTAATAGTACGCCTCTCAAGGAGACTCTTAGCAGCGCTCCTATCGTGGGTGTTTTTACATTCTTTAATAAATTCATCGGTCATCTCAACATAACCATCTTCAATATCATAACTCTCACTAGACTCAGGTGAACTAACATGTGTAGTAGTGTCTTCATTAGGAGTTTCAGTATTTCCAGCTATAGTTCTAGCAATCGTAGCATCTAGGAAAGGACCTAATGAACCACTCTTATCAAGCACAGTAGAAGCAGCATCATAGGTATCAGAAGTTTCATATTCAGCAGTAGTAGCAGTGTGTGTAGCATGTGTATGTGGTGGTGTAATGAGCTTACTCATAACATATGATGAATCAAGAGCAACATAGGTGTTCAGAACCGTACCTCTTCTTGTAGTGGATGGTAAAATAGGAACCTTGCCATCACGAGACTTACCCATGATGGATGGGTAGCAGTGAACAATAGAGAATCCAAGTGAACTTAATAAATAAAGCTATGCTCCCTGGCAACGGCGCCAGAAAATAGTCTTGATGACCCACAAGTATAGGGGGTGTATCGCAGTATTTTCGAGGGAAGTGAAACCCAATTTATTTATTCGACACAAGGGGAGCCAAAGAATATTTATAAGCCTTAAATACTGAGTTGTCAATTCAGCTGCACCTTGAAACAATCTTGCTCACAGTACTTTATCAGCAACAACAATTTTGTAGTAGGAATAGTAAAGTAATAGCAGTAGTAAAGTAAAGACAGTAGTAACAATAGTAGCAAACAGTAGGATTCGAGTGCGGTAGGCATAGGGATGGATGGACGGGCCTTGCATGGACAAGACAATTCACATGGCAATCAGAACATAGGGCAATTGCAGATAAATAAGATAAAGCATCCAAGTACTAGATAATCCTAGGCATGTGTTCCATATATAGTCATACGTGCTTGCAATGAGAACTTGCACAACATCTTTTGTCCTACTAGCCCGTTTGTAGCGAAACCTCAAGGGAACTACTGGCAATTAAGGTGCTCCTTTTAATAGAGCACCGGAGCAAAGCATTAACACTCCGGGAACACATGTGATCCTCACATCAAAGCCATTCCCTCCGGTTATCCCGATTTCTGTCACTTCGGGGCCATTGGTTCCGGACAACAATGTGTGTATACAACTTGTAGGTAAGACCATAAACAATACTATCATAATAAATCAATAACATGTTCATATCTGAAATCATGGCACTCGGGCCCTAGTGATAAGCATTAAGCATAACAAGTCGCAACAAAGTCATAAAGCACTAATAGAAGATACTAGGCACCATGCCCTAACAATCTGATGCCATTACATGAACGATCTCATCCAATCCCTACCATCCCCATAGCCTATAGTGGGGGATTACTCACTCATAGATGGGGGAAACTTGGATGGTCGATGGAGAAGCGATGGTGATGATGATGGCGATGATCTCCTCCAATTCCTCGTCCCGGCAGGGTGCCAGAATGGAGTTTCTGGTGCTGAATCGTGGAATCTAGTGGTGGCGGCGGAGCGGAACTCTTTCTAGAAAAAACGTCGACCCCCCCCCCCCCCGAGTTTTTTAGGTTAGAAGGCATCTTATAGGCGAAGAGGGAGACCGAGGGGTAGTGTCGGCCGACCAGGCCTAGCCTTGGCTAGGTGGTGTGTGGCTGGGCCCAGCTCCCTCCGCCTCAGATTCAGCTCTAAGTGTCTTCTGGTGAAATAGGATTTTTGGCATATTTTCCGGGATTTTTCCTGATAGTTGATTTTCTGCACAAAAACTAAACAGCAAGGCAATTCTGCTGAAAACAGCGTCAGTCCGTGTTAGTTGCATCCAAATCACACAAGTTTAGAGGAGAAACAATAACAAAAGTGTTCGGGAAAGTAGATACGTTTTGGACGTATCAAGATGCAAGAGCATGGTGGAACAGCACCCGCACAATGAACCATGGTCAAGTGATGACATGGGAAGCCTTCAAGATCAAGTTCAGTCGCACCCACGTGCCACAGGGTCTAGTCACCAGAATGAGAGATGAATTCAGAGAATTGGAGCAAGGAAGAATGACTATAGTGGAGTACCATGACAAATTCTTATCCCTCGCTAGGTATGCACCTGATAAGATCAACACGGAGGCCAAGAAGAAGGAGAGATTCCTGAATGGACTTCATGATGAGATGCAGACTGTCCTCGTCAACATCCATTTCGAGGATCTCGAAGAGCTAGTCGACTCTGCCATTCAGATGGAAGGGAAGATTAATCAAGCCAACGACAACCACAAACGTCGTATGATGCACCAAGCTAGATCCAACAGTCACCAGAAGTACCATCCCAACCCTTCTGCAGGATATGCCCCGCGGAACAATCGACCCCCAATGTCTCGTCCAAGCTACCCCAACCGCAGCGGAGGAAATGTGAAGTTCGGAGGAAACAACAATCACCCCGGCAATTCCAGCAATTTCAACCGTGCACCTCCCAAGCACAACAGCAACAACAACAACAACACCACACCCAGAACTAGAAGCAATGCTATGCTCGTGGCAGTGAAAGACAAGTCTTAGATTACTTGTTTCGAGTGTGGAGTGAAGGGTCACTATTCCAATGAGTGCCCCAAGAAGATTTTCGCCACTGCCAATGTGAATGCCCCAGCTCAATAGCAGCGTCGTGTTCATCCAGGAAGAAGATTGGCCCCAGGGAACCCTCACAACCGCAATGGTCGTCTCTTCCACATGAACGCCGAAGAAGCCCAAGAAGCGCCATATGTAGTGTTGGGTATGTTTTCTGTCAACTCAGTTTTAGCAAGAGTGTTGTTTGATTCTGGAGCATCGCACTCATTTGTCACCAAAGAATTTGCATGCACTAGTAAGATTCACCCAACCAACTTGAAGCATGTCATGATAGTTCAAATACCTGGGTCAACTACAAAATCTAGAAATATTTGCAAAGTTGTGTCTATCAGAATACATGGGATAGATTTTTATGCCAATCTAATAGTACTTGGAACCAAAGGATTGGAAGTAGTACTAGGAATGGATTGGATGTCAAAGCATAAAGGATTGATTGACTGTGCCAAGAAAGCCATCACCATGACCAGTAGCTCTGGAGTCTCAGTAGAGCATATATCTGAAACCTTGCCCTGTCAATTCAAGTGCAACAAGAGTCTAGCGCTACCCACCATAGACCAAGTCAGAGTAGTCTTTGAATACCCCGACGTATTCCCAGATGAATTGCCAGATATGCCCCCGGATAGGGATATTGAGTTCATTATTGAACTAATCCCCGGAACCGGACCCATAGCCCAGAGACCCTATAGTATGAACCCCTCAGAGTTAGTGGAATTGAAGAAGCAATTGGATGCT
This sequence comes from Avena insularis, assembly GCA_023614405.1. Lineage (NCBI taxonomy): Eukaryota > Viridiplantae > Streptophyta > Magnoliopsida > Poales > Poaceae > Avena > Avena insularis. The sequence continues at coordinate 55,162,424 of CM042692.1, forward strand.
ATGTTCGCAACATGCTTGATTCAACCAGGTGCATCGCCATGGAGATCGCCAGTGTTATTCATCGACAAGAAAGATGGATGCAACCGTTTGTGCATAGATTACAGGAAGCTGAATGATGTCACTATCAAGAACAAGTACCCCTTGCCAAAGATAGAGGATCTATTTGATCAGTTGACTAGAGCCAATGTGTTCTCTAAGATCGATCTTAGGACTGGTTATCACCAACTTAAGATTCGTGCAACGGATATTCCGAAGACCGCCTTTACTACTGTTATGGATTATACGAGTATACGGTTATGTCTTTTGGATTAACCAATGCCCCTGCTTATTTCATGAATCTCATGAATAAGATATTTATGAATTTTCTAGATAAGTCTGTCGTTGTGTTTATCAACGATATCCTTATCTACTCCAAGTCAGAAGAAGAGCATGGACAACATCTGAGAATCATCCTTGAAACCCTTAGAGAGCATCAGTTGTATGCCAAGTTCAGCAAATGTGAGTTTTTGTAGCATCCCAATTGTCTAACAATTGTAATGCTACTTGGTTTAATGATATAATGGCTACTTCCTACATATAATTGTTGCATCATAATTATATCATGCTCATGTCATCATGCCACCATGCATTTGAGCATCATATAAAACCCTTTTTCTTTGGTTCTTCTCTCATATGCATTATTAATTGTATTTGTCTCTTGATATTGTTTTTGGCTATTGATATATTGTTTAATGCCCAAGTTGAGTTGGGGGCATATCTTTTATTCAACTCCATCACCTTTCTTTTCACCACCTTATAATTCCACCATCCTTACTTACCATGAGTTATTATTTTTTCTTTGGCTTTCATCTAGCTCATGTTGGTTGGAATGGATCCTTTCCTATTCTACATGCTTCCATATGGATTGATATGGGAATGTTGTTCATGTTGGAATATTTTGAGGATAATATGCACATAGTGGAATATACACACTAGCACTTCCAAAATATATTCAAAGATGATCATCCCCATCCACTCCATATGGAACCTTCTTTTAATTCTTAGCTTGGCCTTCTCCATATTATTGGAATGCACATGAATAAATGCCATGATTATTTATTTTGTTTTCACAAGAATAACACATGGCATTTAATGTTTTGCATGGGCCATGCAACCATCATCAACACCATTTCTTTTCTTTGGTTTTTCTTTGTTTTGAGTGGAACCTTCCTCTTGTGAGATCTTCTCTTTTTATCTCTTCATCTCTACCTCATCAACCTCACTTGTGTAGTGCCTTGCATGAGCTTGTAAGATCATCCCCATGTCCATCTTTTTCTCTCACTTGATCATGCATACCAAAACCTCTCACCACCTTCCTCTCCCTCTCTCTCTACCAGCAGGGACCCACCAGCCCTCTCTCTCCAACCCTAGGCCGAAGCCACCCCAACCCTAACCATCTACTCCCCTAACCCGACCCTCTCTCTCTCTCTTCCTCTCTTTCTGCCGCAGGGTTCCACCACCCGAGCCTCTCCTTGCATGTCCCTCTCTCGGCCACCCAGGCCGAGCCCCACGCCGAGCACGTGAGGGAGGAGAGCAAAAAGGTGGCCGATCCACCTTTTTCCTTCCCCAATCCCCCACGGCAGCCTCTCCCCTCTCGCTCTTTACTACCTACTCCCTCCTCCCTGCCTGACCTTCTCCAGATCTACCCAGACCGCGTCCCTTCCTCCTCTTCCTCTCCCGCTGCTCCACAGCTACCCCGGCGGACACCGTCGGCATCCACCGCCTCTGGACGATACAAGCCTGCAGCATGGCGTCTGGGTGTCGAGGAAGGACGAGGACCATCCCTGCGACGCCCTTGAGCTCTGCAACGAGAAGGAGAATCCCTGCACACGCGGATCACCGACGAGCCAACCCGAAACCCTAGGTCGCCGGAGCTCCTGCATCCTCGCCGATCGGCCGCTCCCCTGCCCGATCCAACCCCACCGACAACCCCGCGGTGAGCCCGTGATCCTCCCAGACATCTTCTATCTCGCCGTCGCTTCCTAGTCTAGTCGGACATCGTGCCGAACACCCTCTGTGCACGGCGGGTTCGTCGTCGCCTTATCGCTATGCATCGCGGGAACCTTACCTAGGCCACGTCCGCCCTCCTAATACCATCCGTTAGCCTACCGCACTGGTTCTTGTCCGTAGCGCGCTCGCCCCGCGTCGCGAGATCGAACCCCCGCGCCGCGCTCTGTCGCGGTCGGGCACCGACTTGTCGTTCGAATTCAGAGAGAAGATCTACAGGGCTCTGTGGTTGATTTACAAATAGCCCCCTTTTTATCTCTCGCTCAACCCGCGGTACTCGCGTCCCCACCTGTCAGCCCCCCTGTTCCTCAAAGTAATTTGCACCCTATCGCCACGTGGTACGCTCACCTCCGACAGGCCGCATGTCATTCTCTGGCTAGCACGTGCGGTGCAAAATCTTTTTTAAGCTCGCGTTTCACCCAGTCCGACCGTCCCCACTTGTCACTGACTGAGGCTAAGTCTGGGTGGGTGTAAAAAGTATTTCTGGTTTTCTGTTTTGATTTAACTTTTTCAAAAATTGTTTAAATTCAAATTCAAATCTATTTTAAATATCTTTTGAATTCTAAATCCAAATTCAACATGTAATATATGCTTTGAAATCAGAAAATGTGAGGAAGTCAAGTATGCTATTCAAAATAATGTTTGAGCACTATAATTTTTCGAGCTAATTAAAATTACAATAAAATGCCCTTTTTCTTAAGTAATTAATAACTTTAGTTTTATAACTCCAAATTTGACAGATAATATGTCTAAATCGATCAGCGCGACGAGCCTGTTCTATCTATGCATTCCATGTTCTGAATTGCAGCATGCATCATATAAACATAAAGTATACAACAACTTATATGAGAGCAAACCGGGCTAAAAACTTAATAAAATGCTTTAATCTTGTACCCCACACCTCACCCATGCCATGCTACATTATTGCCATGCAAATTGTGCATCATTCATCATGGCATGATTGTTTGCTTGTCGCATTTTAATTCATATGCTTGTGCACTCTATTTATGTTGGCCCTTGTTTGTTTGGTTCTTCTTCGAATAGACGCTGAGCAGGGGATATATCAGGAATTCCAGGAGCACTACCCAGATGCTTCTCTCGCTTCAACTGAACTGCCAGGCAAGCACTACCACATGCTTGCATACATATAGTACCTATTGCCTCTATCTTATTCTTGCATCATTGAGTCACGATTGCATTAAATTGAATCCCAAGTACTGCATAGCCTTTACTTTTAAACCCCACCGAAGCTTGTTCCTGCATCCCACGAGCCATTACTGCAGGAGTTGTTTGAGCCATGCGGGTCGTAGAACAGCGTGTGTAGGGTATGTGAGAGTCTGATGGATAACAAGGTACCTAAACAACTTAACCTGAGTAGTAATGGGATAACTAATGAAAGTGGCACCGGTGAGCAATATCTGCTATTTGGTTCTTCATGCTCACTTGTGTCTCGTAGGACCCCGAGTACTTGATTCCTGTTCCTTGACTATTCGCACTATCCACATCCGGGAGGCCGTGGACCCCCCTGAGCCAGATCTTTATTCATTCTTATTTCTTGGGGCCACAAAGTAGTTTGGGGCTTTATTACTATCCTGTACTTATGCCATGTTTTACTGCTTTATTTAAGATTGTGCGAGGAGCACCTGTACTATTTTGGATGCGGAGTGTTTTCGCGGTATCGACAAGCCCAGTCACACTTTCGGGTTCCCAGTCATTTACAGCCATTGACGCAAACCTTGGGTCCGTCTTGGAGCCGGCCAACTTCGTTGCGGGTAGCTTAATGGGGTGGCCCCCTGAAACGTTTCTGAATCCTGTGATCGCTTTGTCGTGAATGCCTCGTTGGGTTTTGATTTGGTTTCTCCGAGGTTGATCAAGTGTGTGTTGCTATTTGTGCACCCCTGCAGGGTAAATCTTTCTGAAAGCCGTGTCCGCGGTTATGGACGACTTGGAGCACACTTTCTCGATCATAGACAAGTATAACTAAAGTACCGCTTTTAATTTTTCTAAGTACCTGACTAGTAAATAGTGCAACACTCATGGAATGGTTAATAAAACTACCAATGAATGGGCGGGTTGTTCGTCCGCTTTCGCTGGTGTTTAGAAGGAGGATGGATCTAATTATACCGTTATAACTGTTGTTCTTAATTAACGGACATCCGTCTATCTTTGGTTAGGTGGATGGTTAGCGAGTATCTATAGACTTGTTAGTTATTATCTTTTGCTGCAGTTGCGTCACCCCAGGTTATGTCCCCTTTAGAGGCATAAAGACTTGCTGAGTACCCCTAGGGTCTCACACGATAAATTGTTTGATTCAGATGAACAGGTATACTCGCAAGATGGATACTGGGTGGAGGAGACGAACGATGTTGGCAACAATCACTCGGTGTAGAGATTCCGAGAACGGGGATCCGTGAGATCTGTGGGCGGGATTTGTTTATTTATGGGGCATCTTATGCCGATTTGCTTCTTATCCGTACTCGGATCTTGTTTGCCGCTTCCGCCTCATACTCTGATGTTTGATGTATGAGGAGCTATCCTAAATTATTATATCTATCTAGGATATTTGGATCTTGCCGTATGGCGTTGCAATATTTCTATTTCTTCTTAGATGGAATGGCTCTGAGGACTATTGTATGTGGCTTGCATACATACTCATTTGTGTATGTAGTTGATCCCTTCGCCTGCCGATTACGCCGCTTGTTCTTGTCCTGATGTTCTGAAAATGGTTAGGACGGCCGAAAGGTCTACCTGTGAGTGGCCCTTGGCCCCACCGTACTATTTTAACCATTTTCGCTCATCCAAGCATGTAACTAAGAACTAATTCAACGAGGTAGTTACAATTGGTATCAGAGCCATCCCGCCCTTCAGGGTCTCAGCCAAAATGGTCGTTGTCAGTCTAGTAAATATTTTGGTAGCTATGTATACTAGGGAAAAACAAAACGTGAGAGTAGAACTGCTTCCACTTTTCTTCTTACCCACCCACCCACCCTTTTCTGGTAAGGAAGTGTAACGTTTTCAATCCTCTTCTAAAATTCAAACTAGGATTCACGTGTTCTAGGTTCCGTAGTACCATAGGTTGTCTGTGTGTGTGTGTGTGTGTGAATTCCTTGTCTATCTTTTGCATCCAACATGTTATCACTATCTGCCTTTTTGGTTATCAACTGTTGGTACATTCCATACCGACAGGCCTTTGTAAACCGACGCGATCTATCTGATTCGTTGTATACCGACGTGATCTGTCTTACTCTTTGTTATCCGACGTTATCTTGTTTGGGGTGTTCGTTTCCGTAGTTACTAATCTTTAGGTTCATCTTTAGAAGAAGGTGTTGGGATATGTGTTTTACTTATTCATGTGCGGAGTAATGATTTGAGTGCGGGATGGAGTCGCGACCATACCACTACTTTTATCATTTGCTCTTGTATATTGAATTGGTAGAGTTACTAATCTTGATTCGTTAAGTGGTTTTGCGCATATAGTGGTATTTTAATGCCGAAATTTGCGGAAATTTTTTCTTTGTTAGCTTGTGTACCACACTCCTTGTTCAGTCGTGTGCGTTATGCTTAGTATCTTCTAGGTGCTTTGAACTTTGTTGATATTTTAATATCATCTTAGTGAATTGTATCCTTTAATCTTGGTTAATTCCATCTTGGTACTATTTTGGATTATTATTATTCTCCATTATGGTACTAACTTGTGTTTTATATCAATCACAGGATGGCACCACCATGCCGTTCTGAGGAGGACATACCACCTGAACTGGGGGTTGTGTTGACAAGTATTGCCAATGCCTTGGGTACAATACAGCAGAACCAACAGCGTTTTGAAGAAAGTGTCAGGAGGAATGAGTTTGTTCCGCTACCTCCACCTCCCAAGCGAGGAGACATCAAAAGCTTCCTGAAGTTCAACCCGCGCCACTTTGAGGTGTCTGATCAGCCACTTGATGCGGATGATTGGTTGCCTGAGATGTCAAGGTTACTGGTGACTGCTGATGTTCCTGAGCAAGAATGGTAAAATGTGCCACTCACCTTCTGAAGGGAGATGCAGCTCTGTGGTGGGAGAATTACCTCAAGGCAAACTACACTGGTTTTCAGCCTACTTGGGAACAGTTCACTGGAGCTTTCAAAGAGCAATATCTGTCAGAAATTGTCATGGAGAGGATGAAGGAAGTGTTTCTCAACCTCAAGCAGGGCAATGGCAATGTCAATACCTACATCAGAAACTTCATGAATCTTTCTCGATATGGTGGCGATGAGATCTCTGATGACAAGAAGAAGCAAAAGAGGTTCAGACAAGGGCTCAATGCATCAATAAAGTATGCAATCACACATGCAAGGCCGGCATCCTTTCTAGAACTCCAACATACAGCTCTGCAGGAAGAAGCAAGTAGGCAAGTGTTTGAGGAGTCAAAGAAACACAACCGCGATGCAGCAAGCTCTTCAACTATGTCAACTCCTTCTAAGCGTCGTGTCTGGGTTCCTAACACCCCACCGTCGCTCCCGGCTCCACCAAGACCTTCAAGCTACGCGGCAAGGCCACCAAACTCCTTCACTGCTGCTCCCAGGGGCTACAACCACAACTACCCTGGAGCACCTGGCGGAGTCCCTGGCTACGTTGCTCCACGTCCACCTGGTGCTTGTTACACTTGTGGAAACACTGGGCATCAACACTGGAACTGTCCAATGAACAACAAAGATCTTCCTCCACCACCTCCAAGACCTGCGGCAAGCTCTCCTATGGTTCGTGCACCACCACCTCGGGCTCTCAACATCAACACCAAGCCCGGCTCATCGCTGCTCGTGCCAAGTGTCAACGCCGCTCAAGCTGAGCATGCACCGAGTTGTGATGGGTATGCTACATTAACTCAGTCCCTGAACGAGTTTTGTTTGATTCTGGTGCATCGCATTCTTTTGTTTCTCACAAATTTGCAAATGAGAATGAGTTAGCTATGGATCCTCTCCCTAAGCGGTTAATGGTCCTTTCTCCTAGAGCAACAATGGCAGCTTCAAAAATCAGCCATGGCAATCAAATTGAGATTGGTGGTTCTTCGTTCCCGGCTTCCTTGATTATTCTGGGCAACTCTGACATTGATGTTATCTTGGGCATGGATTGGTTAACAGCAAATGCAGCTGTGATTGATTGTGCTGAACGCTCGCTTTCTCTGAAAATTCCTGAAGGCCATATAGTCTATTCTCCAAGTCTGACTCCTGCTATTCAGCTTTTCTCTTTGGCGGCTCTGAATGATGATGCTATGGAAGCTACTCAGAGTGTTCCGGTGGTCTGTGAGTTCCCAGATGTCTTTCCTGAAGAGTTACCTGGTATGCCTCCTGACCGTGAGGTCGAGTTTGTGATTGAGCTTGAACCTGGTACCGCTCATATCTCCAAGCGGCCTTATAAAATGGGTCCTGCTGAGTTGGCTGAACTCAAATGTCAGCTTGATGAACAAGAGAAGTTGGGTTTCATTCAGCACAATACTTCTTCTTGGGGTAGCCCAACCATCTTTGTGAAGAAGCGAGACAAGACTGATAGACTATGTGTTGACTATCGGGCTCTCAATGCTAAAACCATCAAGAATAAATATCCCCTTCCGCGGATTAATGATCTCTTCGATCAGCTAGCTGGAGTTGTGGTTTTCTCTAAGCTTGACTTGAGAAGTGGATATCATCAAATCAAGATTCGCAAGGAAGATGTTCCTAAAACAGCTTTCACCACCCGCTATGGCATGTATGAGTACACGATCATGTCTTTCAGTCTCACCAACGCACTTGCCACCTTCTCTAGGCTTATGAACTCGGTTTTCATGGAGTATCTTGATAAGTTCGTTGTGGTCTATCTGGATGACATTCTAGTCTATTCTAAGTCAAAGGAAGAACATGAAGAACACCTTCGGTGTGTCCTAAACAAGCTTCGTGAGAACCGCCTGTATGCAAAGTTCTCCAAATGTGAGTTTTGGTTGCCTCAAGTCACCTATCTTGGTCACGTCATCTCTGCCAAGGGCATTGCCGTCAACCCAGAAACTATAAAGACAATTGTTGACTGGCTTCCTCCTGTAAATGTCAAAGAAGTCTGGAGTTTCCTTGGTTTGGCTAGTTATTGCCGTCGTTTCATTCAGAACTTTTTGAAGATAGCGAAGCCTCTTACCGATCTCCTCAAGAAAGGCAAGAAATACCTTTGGACTCCTGCATGTCAAGCAAGCTTTGAAACACTCAAAGAGAAGCTCACTTCCACACCAGTCTTGATTCCTCCAGATACATCCAAGCCTTTCCAGATATTCTGTGACGCATCTTTGCAAGGATTGGGTGCGGTCCTTATGCAAGAAAAATAAGTTGTTGCTTATGCCTCTCGACAGTTGAAGACGCATGAGATCAACTATCCTACACATGACCTCGAACTCATAGCAGTTGTCTTTGCTTTGAAAGTATGGAGGCATTACTTGCTTGGCAACCGTTGTGAAATCTTTTCTGATCACAAGAGTCTGAAGTATATCTTCACACAGCCTGATCTCAACCTTCGCCAGAGAAGGTGGATTGAAGCAATCAATGATTTCGATTTGACCATCAACTACACTCCGGGCAAAGCTAATGTCATGGCCGATGCTCTCAGCCGCAAAGCTTATGTCAGCAACCTCATGGTGGAAGAACAATAGCCTCTCTTGTGTGAGGAATTCCGTCATCTCAACCTTGAAATTGTGGAACAAGGGTATCTTCTGAACCTTCTGGCAACCCCTCTCTTGGAAGAAAAGATTCGTGCTAGTCAGCGAGGTGATTCTTACGCCAAAAACATAATCTCCAACATTCAATTGCCAAGATATGAGTCCTTCCACGTCGATGATCAAGGAGCTCTATTCTTTGAAAACCGGATGTTCGTTCCGAACGACCGGGGATTGAGAGAGCAAGTTCTTAAGGAGGCGCATGATTCTGTTCTTTCTATTCACCCTGGCAGCACTAAGATGTACATGGACTTGAAAACACAATATTGGTGGCCTGGGTTGAAACGATATTGTGCCAAGTATGTCTCGGAGTGTGATGTCTGCCGTAGAGTTAAAGCTGTCCATCAAAAACCTTCCGGTCTTCTACAGCCATTGAAACCCCCGGAATGGAAATGGGAGAAAGTAGAGATGGACTTCATCACTGGTTTTCCAAGGTCGCAGAAGGGCAACAATGCAATCTTTGTTGTCATCGACAGGCTTTCTAAAGTGGCTCACTTCTTTCCAGTCAAGGAAACAATTTCTGCAATTCAGTTGGCTGAGCTCTATATCAACAGAATTATCTCTCTGTATGGGGTTCCTCTTGAGATCAGTTCAGACCGTGGAAGCATCTTCACTTCCAAGTTCTGGGGAAGTTTCCAAAATGCTTTGGGAACAAAATTGAACTTCAGCACAGCTTACCACCCTCAGTCGCAAGGACAAGTTGAAAGGATCAATCGGATTCTAGAAGATATGCTCCGTGCTTGCGTTATCTCTTTCGGCATGAAGTGGGAAGAATGCCTTCCTTATGCTGAATTCTCTTACAACAATAGCTTCCAGAAAAGTCTAAAGATGGCACCATTTGAGGCTCTCTATGGTCGCAAATGCAGAACTCCGATTGGTTGGTCGGGCGCAGGTGAAAGAATATTGTTTGGCCCTGACATTGTAACTCAAGCGGAGGAGAAAGTTCACATCATTCTTGAAAATCTGAAGGTTGCTCAAAGTCGCCAGAAGAGCAACTACGACAGAAAGCACACGGACATGGAGTATGTTCCTGGTGATCTCGTTTACCTTCCTGTCACTCCCATGAGAGGCACGCACCGCTTTGGTATCAAAGGGAAGCTGGCTCCTAGATACATCGGTCCTTTCAAAATTCGTGGAAGAAGAGGAGAAGTTGCTTATGCTCTTGAGCTCCCTAAAAAACTCAAAGTCCATGATGTTTTCCACATCTCTCAACTCAAGAAGTGCTTCAAGGATCCCGGCAGGACCGTGGATCATGAACTCATCAACCTCCAAGAAGATCTGTCTTATCAAGAACACCCCACAAAAATCCTTGAAGTCGCAGAAAGAAGGACTCGCAACAAGTCCATCAAGTTCTGCAAGGTGCAGTGGTCGCACCATTCCGTTGATGAAGCCACTTGGGAACGTGAAGATGAGCTCCGTGCCAAGTATCCTACCCTTTTCGAGTCTTCTTCTTCTTCCTAGAATCTCGGGGCGAGATTCCTGTTTAGTGGGGGAGAGTTGTAGCATCCCAATTGTCTAACAATTGTAATGCTACTTGGTTTAATGATATAATGGCTACTTCCTACATATAATTGTTGCATCATAATTATATCATGCTCATGTCATCATGCCACCTTGCATTTGAGCATCATATAAAACCCTTTTTCTTTGGTTCTTCTCTCATATGCATTATTAATTGTATTTGCCTCTTGATATTGTTTTTGGCTATTGATATATTGTTTAATGCCCAAGTTGAGTTGGGGGCATATCTTTTATTCAACTCCATCACCTTTCTTTTCACCACCTTATAATTCCACCATCCTTACTTACCATGAGTTATTATTTTTTCTTTGGCTTTCATCTAGCTCATGTTGGTTGGAATGGATCCTTTTCTATTCTACATGCTTCCATATGGATTGATATGGGAATGTTGTTCATGTTGGAATATTTTGAGGATAATATGCACATAGTGGAATATACACACTAGCACTTCCAAAATATATTCAAAGATGATCATCCCCATCCACTCCATATGGAACCTTCTTTTAATTCTTAGCTTGGCCTTATCCATATTATTGGATGCACATGAATAAATGCCATGATTATTTATTTTGTTTTCACAAGAATAACACATGGCATTTAATGTTTTGCATGGGCCATGCAACCATCATCAACACCATTTCTTTTCTTTGGTTTTTCTTTGTTTTGAGTGGAACCTTCCTCTTGTGAGATCTTCTCTTTTTCTCTCTTCATCTCTACCTCATCAACCTCACTTGTGTAGTGCTTTGCATGAGCTTGTAAGATCATCCCCATGTCCATCTTTTTCTCTCACTTGATCATGCATACCAAAACCCCTCACCACCTTCCTCTCCCTCTCTCTGCCAGCAGGGACCCACCAGCCCTCTCTCTCCAACCCTAGGCCGAAGCCACCCCAACCCTAACCATCTACTCCCCCAACCCGACCCTCTCTCTCTCTCTCTTCCTCTCTTTCTACCGCAGGGTTCCACCACCCGAGCCTCTCCTTGCCTGTCCCTCTCTCCCGGCCAAGCCCCACCTACAGCCACCCAGGCCGAGCCCCACGCCGAGCACGTGAGGGAGGAGAGCAAAAAGGTGGCCGATCCGCCTTTTTCCTTCCCCGATCCCCCATGGCAGCCTCTCCCCTCTACCTCTTTACTACCTAGTCCCTCCTCCCTGCCTGACCTTCTCCAGATCAACCCGGACTGCGTCCCTTCCTCCTCTTCCTCCCCTGCTGCCCCATAGCTACCCCGGCGGGCACCGTCGGCATCCATCGCCTTTGGATGATACAAGCCTGCGGCGTGGCGTCTGGGTGTCGAGGAAGGACGAGGACCATCTCTGCGACGCCCCTGAGCTCTGCAACGAGAAGGAGAAGCCCTGCACACGCGGAACACCGACGAGCCAACCCAAAACCCTAGGTCGCCGGAGCTCCTGCATCCTCACCGATCGGTCGTTCCCCTGCCTGATCCAACCCCACCGACAACCCCGCGGTGAGCCCGTGATCCTCCCAGACATCTTCTATCTCGCCGTCGCTTCCTAGTCTAGCCGGACGTCGTGCCGAACACCCTCTGTGCACGGCGGGTTCGTCGTCGCCTTCTCGCTGTGCATCGCGGGAACCTTACCTAGGCCACGTCCTCCCTCCTAATACCATTAGTTAGCCTACCGCGCTGGTTCCTGTCCGAAGCGTGCTCACCCCGCGTCGCGGGATCGAACCCCCACGCCGCGCTCTGTCGCGGCCGGGCACCGACCTGTCGTTCGAATTCAGAGAGAAGATCTACAGGGCTCTGTGGTTGATTTACAAATAGCCCCCTTTTTTATCTCTCGCTCAACCCGCGGTACTCGCGTCCCCACCTGTCAGCTGCCCTGGCATTCTTGCAGAAAAGCCCCCTGTTCCTCAGGCCGTAACCCGCACCCTCATGTCACGTGGTAGCTCACCTCGACCAGCCCGCATGTCATTCTCCTGGGCTAGCTTCTGTGCCGGTGCAAAATCTTTTTCGCTGCGCCGTTTCACCCAGTCCGACCGGCCCCACTTGTCACTGACTGAGGCTAAGTCTGGGTGGGTGTAAAAAGTATTTCTGGTTTTCTGTTTTGATTTAACTTTTTCAGAAATTGTTTAAATTCAAATTCAAATCTGTTTTAAATATCTTTTGAATTCGAAATCCAAATTCAACATGTAATATATGCTTTGAAATCAGAAAATGTGAGGAAGTCAATTATGCTATTCAAAATAATGTTTGAGCACTTTAATTTTCCGAGCTAATTAAAATTACAATAAAATGCCCTTTTTCTTAAGTAATTAATAACTTTAGTTTTATAACTCCAAATTTGACAAATAATATGTCTAAATCGATCAGCGCGACGAGCCCATTCTATCTATGCATTCCATGTTCTGAATTGCAGCATGCATCATATAAATATAAAGTATACAGCAACTTATATGAGAGCAAACCGGGCTAAAAACTTAATAAAATGCTTTAATCTTGTACCCCACACCTCACCCATGCCATGCTACATTATTGCCATGCAAATTATGCATCATTCATCATGGCATGATTGTTTGCTTGTCGCATTTTAATTCATATGCTTGTGCACTCAATTTATGTTGGCCCTTGTTTGTTTGGTTCTTCTTCGAATAGACGCTAACCAGGGGATATATCAGGAATCCCAGGAGCACTACCCAGATCCTTCTCTCCCTTCAACTGAACTGCAAGGCAAGCACTACCACATGCTTGCATACATATAGTACCTATTGCCTCTATCTTATTCTTGCATCATTGAGTCGCGATTGCACTAAATTGAATCCCATGTACTGCATAGCCTTTACTTTTAAACCCCACCGAAGCTTGTTCCTCCATCCCACGAGCCATTACTACAGGAGTTGTTTGAGCCATGCGGGTCGTAGAACAGCATGTGTAGGGTATGTGAGAGTCTGATGGATAACGAGGTACCTAAACAACTTAACCTGAGTAGTAATGGGATAACTAATGAAAGTGGCACCGGTGAGCAATATCTGCTATTTGGTTCTTCATGCTCACTTGTGTCCCGTAGGACCCCGAGTACTTGATTCTTGTTCCTTGACTATTCGCACTATCCACATCCGGGAGGCCGTGGACCCCCCTGAGCCAGATCTTGATTCATTCTTATTTCTTGGGGCCACAAAGTAGTTTGGGGCTTTATTACTATCTTGTACTTATGCCATGTTTTACTGCTTTATTTAAGATTGTGCGAGGAGCACCTGTACTGTTTTGGATGCGGAGTGTTTTCGCGGTATCGACAAGCCTAGTCACACTTTCGGGTTCCCAGTCGTTTACAGCCATTGACGCAAACCTTTGGTCCGTCTCGGAGCCGGCCAACTTCGTTGCGGGTAGCTTAATGGGGTGGCCCCTGAAACATTTCTGAATCCTATGATCGCTTTATCGTGAATGCCTCGTTGGGTTTTGATTTGGTTTTTCTAAGGTTGATCAAGTGTGTGTTGCTATTTGTGCACCCCTGCAGGGTAAATCTTTCTGAAAGCCGTGTCCGCGGTTATGGACGACTTGGAGCACACTTTCTCGATCATAGACAAGTATAACTAAAGTACCGCTTTTAATTTTTCTAAGTACCTGACTAGTAAATAGTGCAACACTCATGGAATGGTTAATAAAACTACCAATGAATGGGCGGGTTGTTCGTCCGCTTTCTCGTTGGTAAGCGAGAAGGAGGATGGATCTGTTAATTATACCGTTATAACTGTTGTTCTTAATTAACGGACATCTGTCTATCTTTGGTTAGGCGGATGGTTAGCGAGTATCTATAGACTTGTTAGTTATTATCTTTTGCTGCAGTTGCGTCACCCCAGGTTATGTCCCCTTTAGAGGCATAAAGACTTGCGGAGTACCCCTAGGGTCTCACACGATAAATTGTTTGATTCAGATGAATAGGTATACTCGCAATATGGATACTGGGTGGAGGAGACGGACGATGTTGGCAACGATCACTCGGTGTAGAGATTCCGGGAATGGGGATCCGTGAGATCTGTGGGCGGGATGTGTTTATTTATGGGGCATCTTATGCCGATTTGCTTCTTATCCGTACTCGGATCTTGTTTGCCGCTTCCGCCTCATACTCTGATGTTTGATGTATGAGGAGCTATCCTAAATTATTATCTCTATCTAGGATATTTGGATCTTGTCGTATGGCGTTGCAATATTTCTATTTCTTCTTAGATGGAATGGCTCTGAGGACTATTGTATGTGGCTTGCATACATACTCATTTGTGTATGTAGTTGATCCTTACTTTGCCGACACGCTTCGTTCTTGTCTCGATGTTCTAAAAATGGTTAGGACGGCCGAAAGGTCTACCTGTGAGTGGCCCTTGGCCCCACCGTACTATTTTAACCATTTTCGCTCATCCAGGCATTTAACTAAGAGCGTAATTCACCGAGGTAGTTACAGTTTTGGCTGAAAGAAGTAGGATTCCTAGGACATATTGTGTCTGCCGGAGGAGTCGCTGTTGATCCTGCCAAGATCAAAGATGTCGAAGAATGGGAAGCCCCAACCACTCAAACCCAAGTCCGTGCATTTCTCGGATTAGCGGGATATTACCGCAAGTTCATAGAAGGATTTTCGAGCATCGCAAGACCCATGACCCAATTGTTAAAGAAGGACAAGAAGTTTGAATGGACCGACAAATGTGAAGCCAGTTTCTAGGAGCTCAAGAAGAGATTGATCTCAGACCCAATATTGATCATGCCAGATATCAAGAAGCCATTTGATGTGTATTGTGATGCATCCAAGATTGGTCTCGGATGTGTATTGATGCAAGAAGGCAAAGTCATCACATATCTGTCTCGACAACTAAAGCAACATGAGCAGAATTACCCCACCCATGATCTTGAGTTAGCAGCCATAGTTTTGGCATTGAAGACATGGCGTCATTATCTTATGGGAAATCGCTGTGAGATTTACTTAGATTACAAAAGCTTGAAGTATATTTTAACTCAGAAGGAGCTGAATATGAGGCAAAGGAGATGGATAGAGTTAATCAAGGATTATGACCTTGACATTCACTATCACCCTGGCAAAGCCAATGTGGTAGCAGATGCTCTTAGCAGATTGCCATTTAGGCTAAACACCATGATCGAGGAGAAGCAACCAAGTTTGTATGAGGAGTTGGAGAAGTTTAGAACTGAGCTAGTTAGTAAAGGATTCTTAGCTAGCATTGAACTTCAACCCACTTTGATTAGCCAAATCAAGGAAGCCCAGAAGGGAAATGAAAGTATCGACGGAATCAAACGTCGTATTAGTACAGGAAAGGTACCTGGATTCACCGAAGACGAAGAAGGAGTTCTGTGGTATAAAGGACGTATCTGTGTGCCAGCAGATTCGGAACTGAAGCAAGTTATCATGCAAGAATCCCATGATACTCTTTATTGTAACACCCTCAAATCGGCCCTATGCAAGTTTCAGCGCTTCCCGCCAAACCCGCATAGAAACGATTCAAGGACGCCCACTAGGCACTTTCGTGCGGGTGGAAAACGATGTAATACCATTACACAACAGTCCTCAATGGGACCCATAGAACATATATATATATCACGACTCCAAGAGTCAAGAATACCGATATACACTACAAAGATCCAAATCACCTTGAAAACGATACAACATCCAAGTACAGATAAGATGCAAATGGGGCTAAGAGCCCTGAAGAATAACCAATGGCGTCCATAACCCTGCCTAGGCCAAGCTAGAAGAGTAACCCTGCTAACGACGTCGATCTCAAACCTGCTAAAACAAAAGGGGTTGCCGACAAAGGGAAAAGGAAAAAGAGGCGTCGATCGAGGCGATGCAGCGAGGCTAGAATTGGCTGACTCTCGCCTACACAGGTATGGTGGGCTGGAGCGGTAGCGCAGCGGCATTAAACAACCTATAGAGACTCGGTACAACTGGCGGCTATTAGAGAGGGATAAGAAATACCTATTCGGATCCAACCTAAAGCTAACACCAAACATACCCATCCTGGTATTTCCCCCTCGAGACCAATCGAGGAAGTCAGACCGAGGAACTCACACGGTTGGCAATTTTTACTCATTCCGTTATAGTTGCAACACTTACTAATCAAATATAGATAGCATGAGTCATCCTGAAGCATAAGTAGTGGGAAGTTTTAATTAACAATTCCGTGGTAGTTGGAACATTTACTAGTCAAATATAATTGTCCTAAGGAAACCCAAAAACCCAACAGTTGTTGGCACTTTTATCGCATTCCATTGGAGTTGCATTACTTACTAGGCAGGTATAGTATGACACAGATCACCACAGATCCACCAGTTGTTGGCTTTTTTATTATCCATTCCATTGTAGTGAAGCTGAATTACTAGTCACATATTAAGTCAAATTTATAGCACTACTTTAGTTATGCTTGTCTATGATCAAGATACTGTGCTCCAAGTCGTCCATAACCGCGGACATAGCTTTCAGAAAGTTTTACCCTACATGGGTGCACAAATAGCAACACACACTCGATCAACCTCAGAAAAAACCAACTCAAAACCCAACGAGGCTTTCACGACAAAGCAATCACAGGATTCATAAATATTTCAGGGGGGCACCCCATTAAGCTACCCGCAACGAAGTTGGCCGGCTCCGAGATGGACCCAAGGTTTGCGCCAATGGCTGTAAGCAAATGGGAAACCAAAAGTGTGACTGGGCTTGTCGATACCGCGAAAACACTCCGCAATCCTAAATAGTACAGGTGCTCCACGCACAATCGTAAATAAAGCAGTAAAGCATGGCATAAGTACAGGATATTAATAAAGCCCCAAACTAGTTTGTGGCCCCAAGAAATAGAAATGAATCAAGCTCTAGCTCAGGGGGATCCCATAGGGTCTCCCGGATGTGGATAGTGCGAATAGTCAAGGAACAGGTATCAAGTACTCGGGGTCCTACGGGACACAAGTGAGCGTGGAAGAACCAAATAACATCTATTTCCCACCAATGCCTCTGCATTAGTTATATCTAGAAATTTAGTTTCAAGTTGTAATTAAAGCCATGATCAACTCCACCATAAACATCTGCCAGCATTCCAACAACTGTGGTACTTGACAACACGAGATCGCACCTGAGCAAGCAACTACAACTCAAGGCCAGCTATCTACCAAACACAGGTAATAGGAGGTTTCCAAGGCAATATAGAGGCTGCACGGGATATAACTGGTGTACGGAAACTAAAGCATCGCGACACGGATAGCAATAGAACAACAGGAGGAAATAAAGACTATAAATGCAAAATAGGTAGAAGGGAGAGAGATGCTCGCCTGAGAAACACTGCCGAAGGTTCATATCCGGAGAACTTGTCGATACTCGCATCAACTCATCGGCCTAATCCGCGAAGAAGCAAACACTAGAAGAAACACCGGATGCAATATTTAATACTACGGCAGAAGATCGGGCATGATGCATGATATGATGCAGATGCGGTGCAATTAGTCACATTAAGCGGAACCGGGGTCCCGACATTTAATTAAACGGTTCAAGTTATTTAGAAACCCCGCAATTTAAATGTTGTCTTAACAAGGCGAAACATGGCATCGGTTCACTACACCAATTTAAATGGAGTCCGGAATAAGACGAAGATATCCCGCATAAACACTCCATATTTAAGTATGAGGTGAATCGGCATAATGCCCCCAAACCAGAGACAGGTATGCATGCATGAACAATTTAATATGCAACAGTTGATAATGTCATATTATAAAAAAATAGGGGCTTAGGGTCACACATCTAGGTTCGAAAGATCTTGGGTTCCGGGGGTTCGGGTCTGGGTCTCAGGGTTCGATGGGGGAACGGTTCGACAGGATCGGTCTCGGACAACGGAAGGAGAGCTTGGCGTTCCGGGAAGAAGGACTTGGTTTGGCGTCGGGGGCGCATCGGATTCGCCCTGGTCGGTGTCGATCTTGTCGTCGTGAAGATCTTGTCGGGTCCGCGTATCGGTTCGGTCTTGGCGTTCGGGATGAAGCACTTGGCGTCCCGTGGAGGAGAACTTGTCGTGCCGGGGTCCGGATTCCGTGACGATGATCTTGGCGTCCGGGTCCTCGGGCATCGGTGCGGGAAGGAGGTCTTGGCATGCTGAGGCTCGGTCTTCAGAAGATCTTGGCGGAAGCCAGAATCTCGGCGTTGTGGTGATCGATGATGGGATTATTGGATGCCACGGTCTTGAGAAGATCTTGACGCATGTCTTGACGCTCGTGGGGTAGTTGTTCGTGTTGTTGGAGTCGATGGTAGTAGATCCACCGCGACAGTACTCCTCGATGCCATCGTATCCTAGGTTGGTGATGCGAAGCCGAGATTATCCACATAGAGAGCTTGGGTCAAACGGATCAGCGAGAGAGGCCCAAAAAGCTACCACAACACTAAAACAGACATACAAACACCATCGGGGCAACCATGTCCGTGCAGCCGCTGTAGACCTCGAGTTCCAGAGGCATGATCCAGGAGGATAGCATGTGGCCTGGACACATCTGGCAGCCGTCGATGTACATCTCCAGGGAATAGAGGCAGCAGGGCCCTACCGACGGTGACGGGGACAAACGAGGCCGGGGATGCGGTAGCGTGGGAGCTGAGGCGTCGGCGGACTTGACTCGAAGCTGCGGGGCGGACCTCTCGTGGCACCTGAGGCGAACAGCGAGGAGGGCCCCGGCGGAGGGCGGCTGCGACCGGAAGGCAGCGCCGGCAGAGGAGGAGGCGACATAGCGCACTTGGGTGGCGGCTCAAAGCACGGTGAGGGAGGCGGTGAAGGTGCCGTCGGTTGGGGAGAAGGGGAGCCTGGCGGCAGCGATGGGGGTCGCGGCCAGGGGCGGCGACGAGAGGAGGCACGACCGGGGGACGGCGAGCATCGGCGGCGCGGGAGGGCTGGAGGTCACCGCGGGCGGTTGCAGAGGGAGGCGGCGGGGGAAGGCAGAGGAGAGGAGGTGGCGGCCGACAGCGGCCGGCTCAGAGAGGATTAGGGTTTTGGATGGGAATGTTAGACTAGGGCTGCACTGGTTTTGTTAACTAGGGGTGGCTGGCTGGGCCGGTCTGGCCTGGCTGGCTGCCCCCTAACAAAATAAATTAAACTTTTATTTATTTTGAAAAACCTTTTGTAACCCGTTTTTAGACAAAAATAAAAGTCCCGGAAAAGCTCAGAGTTTTGAGTTGAAATTAAGACGGGGAATTTTTAGAAAACAAAACTAGGCTTTTCGAAAATAGTTTTTTACAAAACCATGCATGATGACATGACGATGCTCAAATGCAATGTGGCATGATGACATGAGCATGCGGCATGATGATGCAATGCACAAAAACACAGCGATTTTCTAGTAGTGGTTTTAGCGGGATGCCACATTTATTCTATCCACCCCGGAGGAACGAAGATGTATCAGGATTTGAAGGAGCAATTTTGGTGGCACAAGATGAAGAGAGAAATCGGAAGCTACATCGCCAAGTGTGATATCTGTCAGAGAGTCAAAGCGGAACATTAGAGGCCCGCATGACTATTGCAACCATTGCAGATTCTGGAATGGAAATGGGATTCCGTCAGAATGGACTTTATCGCCGGTTTACCTACTTCTAGTATGGGAAATGACTCAATCTGGGTCATCGTTGATAGACTGTCCAAGGTAGCTCATTATATACCTGTCAAGACAACCTACCAGGTTTGAAGCTAGCAGAGTTTTACATTGCTAGAATCGTCAGTTTGCATGGAACCCCCAAGACCATAGTATCGGATCGAGGAACCCAATTTTCCTCGAGATTTTAGCAGAAAGTCCAAGAAGGATTAGGAACCAAGTTGAATTCCAGCACCGCTTATCACCCGCAAACCGACGGACAGACTGAAAGAGTCAACCAAATTTTAGAAGATATGTTGAGAGCTTGTGTGTTAGAATATGGATCAAAATGGGAAGATTGTCTGCCTTTCGCAGAATTTTCATACAACAACAGTGATCAAGCCAGTTTGCAAATGGCACCATTTGAGTTCCTATACAGAAGAAAGTGTCGTACCCCTTTGAATTGGTCGCAAGTAGGAGAGAGTAAGATCTTTGGACCTGACATTCTCCACGAAGCTGAAGAGAAGGTTCACAAAGTCCGTGAGCACCTCAAGACCACCCAATCCAGACAGAAGAGTTATGCTGACAAAAGAAGGACAGACCTGACTTTCAATGTCGGAGATTTTGTGTATCTCAAGGTTTCGCCATTGAAGGGAACCCAATGTTTTAGTCTGAAAGGAAAGTTAGCCCCCAGATATATTGGACCCTTCAAGATTCTGAACCGTCGAGGAGAAGTATCGTATCAACTGGAACTACCAGAAGAGATGTCAGCGATCCATAATGTGTTCCATATCTCGCTACTTCGCAAATGCTTAGAAGTGCCGGAGAAGACAGAAGTTTTCAAGAACATCGATCACCGAGCTATTGATATCAACAAGGATCTGACGTACCATGAAGTGCCCATCCATATCTTAGAGGAAGCCTACAGAACCACCAGGACCCGGAGTATCAAATTTCTCAAGATCCAATGGAGCAACCATACCGAAGAAGAAGCCACTTGGGAGCGAGAAGATTACATTAGGACTGAGTTCCTATATCTCTTTAGTTCCTAGTTTTTCTTTCTTAAATCTCGGGATGAGATTTTGTTTAAGGGGTAAGGTTTGTAACATCCCAAAACTTTAATCAAGGTTAATCAAGATCAAATCTACCCAATTTAGGGTTAACAAAAACTTTTTCCATTTAAAATCTTTAAGCATTCATATGTGTGTGCATTTAAAATAGGAGTTGTTTGAAATGACATTATTGTTTGTTCTAATGGTTGGGAAATGGTTCTATGATGAATGTCACATCATCTAGATCATTCCCAAGAAAAAACCAAAGAAAAATAAATCAAAAAGAATTAAATAAAGGAAATGGTCACTTTTTCCATTTTAATCACCTAGCCCACTTTGGCTATTCCTAGCACTCAAATTCCAACAGAAACAATTGTGGATCTTTGCACCCCTTGCTAGTACAAGTAGTAATGTACCAAGGCCCCCTTTGTGATCTCCCAAAAAACATTCAAACTCTAATTTTAAATGACAAGTGAAAATGGAATCTAGTTCATATGTATAGATCACCCTTTTTCAAAAACCACTCAAATGAATTGCATTTAACAAATCCTAGCAACCACAAATGTTTAAGCATGTGACAAACCACTCCACCAAAATTTCATTTCAAAATTCCAAACTTGAATTCTTTCAGCCATTTTGTCAAACACTTGTTGGGCACAGATCAGATAAAAACCAAAAACACTAGTGCGAGCAATGTTCTGAGCTAATCTGTCTCCCACATTGCAACCAAACCCTCTCCACTGCATCCCTACCCTTTCCTAGCCCGGCCAAGCACTGTGCCCATGACCAAATGGTCATGGACATCAATGCCGAGCCCACTCGAGCACCTCACCGGTGACAACGCGCCACAGCAGCCGCCAGCCTCGCCCACCTTGCCAAACTTGTCGCTCGTGGTCCACCTCCTCCCCCAGGTCAGCCCCAGCTCGAGGACAGAGTGAGGAGAAGCTGGGAACCGCCACGCTCGGAACCTGTCTGCCATGCCGACGCCGCCCATAGAGCATGCACGGTCACCGCTCAGCCAGACCCCACCTAGCTCTTGTCGCCCACCTACATGATCGCCACCACTCCAGGAAGCTGCCAGACATGCCCATTTCCCCGACTGTGCCCCGTAGTCGCCGACCACCACAAAGTTCGCCGTCGGCAGAGACATCGTGCGCGCCGCACCACTCACGTCTCCCGACCGCATTTCACTACACGTGCACTACCCTAACGACCGCCAGGGAACCGCCCACCATCCTAGTCCACCGCCCAAGCCTCTAGGCCGATGTGCCGTCGTCACCGACGAGCACCACCCATGCCTCTCTGCCGCCTCGCCGCGCCTATATAAGGAGGCCTCCCCAGCACCGTTTCCCCACACCACTCTCATCCACTCCCCAACAGAGCACTCCTAGAGCCCCACCAGAGCAAGCCGCAACCCGTAGCACCGGAATTTCACCAGAGTCTGCCGCGAAAGGAAGAGAAGGGCGCCGTTGATCCAGGCCATCTCCCGGGACGCAGCCGGTACTAGGAGAACCACCATCGTCGTCTCGTTCGTTTGCCTGCCTCGCCGCACTAGATGGAGCCCCGGTACGTCCCCACTGCACCTCCACCGAGCAGCTAGGGTTCAGTCTCGTCGGCGATGTGTTCGTCGGCGATGACGACCGTGAGCCGTTAGATCTAGTTCTAATCCTACGGTCCATATCGCCACGTACCGCTTTGCGTGTAATGAGCCATTGTCAGGCGGACCCCCTGTCAGCAGTCCTCAGCGCTGCAGAGTGAATCTGGGTCGGCCCGTTAGTGTTCCCGCGCGACCTAGTTAATTCAAATTAGGATTTTCTTTTTAGACTTAGACTTAGTTTTGTCCCTTTGTTTAAAAATCAACTCAGAGAGTTTTACAAATCCAAATTGAGTGATTCCAATCTTGTTGGAAAGGTAATGAAAATATCTATCCAAGCCCGTTGGATTTAAATCATTTAGAGTTAGAGATCTCTCCTAGTAAAAATAACAAGACAAAATC
Source organism: Avena insularis (assembly GCA_023614405.1). Lineage (NCBI taxonomy): Eukaryota > Viridiplantae > Streptophyta > Magnoliopsida > Poales > Poaceae > Avena > Avena insularis. Next base: position 55,185,282 of record CM042692.1, read on the forward strand.
TTTTGTACATTCAAACATTTTTATAAAATCAACCATAATAGCTTTTGAGTTGATTCCAATTCTCGAAAATCACATTTAACCATACCTATCTGAATATGTAATAATATTAAGGTTTGCATGCAGTGACTTTGGACTAATACCAAAATAATTCTAAATAGGCATTTCTAGTCACTTTAAATCATTAAATATTAAACTTAGAATTATTAAAATGTGATCCAACATTTAAATCACATTCCCATATATTAGAATATGTGGTGATGACATGTGTCCACATGATCCCATATTTTAATTGGAGAATATTAAATCTTGGTTAATTTTAATGAGTAGAAATTACTTTTCTCAAATAAAATAAAGGAAACTAGTTCTTTAAACCTTGTGATGTTTATGATGATACTAGATCATCAAATGTGTGCTTTAGTGTGCTAAGTAGACTAGTTAAGTATTGTTTGGTGATTGTGTATTCTGTATGTATTTATAGACGATAGTATCGACCAAGTCTACGAGGAGGAGGAGTTCTACCAAGAGGAGGAGGAAGAGAATTTCAACCACTGCACCAATCAAGGCAAGCCATCATTAACAATGCAAGATATTGTTAGAAAGCTAGAATTAAGAAAGATAACCTAAGCAAGATGCATTAGGCATGCTTTGCTTATACCTTTTGACTTATACATACTCCAAGTTTTCTTACAAGCTTTACTTTCCTTACTTTACTAAAGTCCTTTACTTTGTTTAAAGGTAGCATAAAGAGTATAAAACTTGACCTACCTAGTTAGACTTAGATGTCATTCTATGGCATGAGATTGACATTAGCATCCCACATTAGTGAACACTCTTAAGTTTAGAGCTCAACCAAAACTTGATCACTTTAGATGGGAATACTTGGTGAAAATGATTTGTGAAAACCTTGGAATGATGAGTCATTCTATTGAGATGCTTTGACATGTGTTGAGAAACACAAATGGTTTATGATGATGAGGAAAATGTTAAGGCATGAGCCTTAGCCCTTTTACAAAAACTGATGGTTGGGTTCGGATGTGATACCATTGCAATTTTACCGTACAACCACAATACCTGAATTGGGTAAGGCTTAGCCGGAAGTTTATATGCATTAGTATTAGTTCCCTCGCGGGAGAGGTTTGAGCTGAGGCTACCTCTCAATGTTGTCCACCTATGCAGTGCCCAGGATGACAGATGGTCATGGCTGGGAGGCCATACTCATAGGAGAGGTGCTTATACTAGAGTGTGTAAAGGATAGGTTATGTTTGATTATCTGCATACTAAGTATGATGAATCAGGGTTATCCCTGACAGATGTATCGAATCTTGTGGTGAAAGTGTACCACCACTGCAGAGTGTCAAACTATTCGAATAGCCGCGTCCGCGGTTATGGATAGTTGGAGTGGCCATACTGTTCCGTTGTCAGATGTTTTCAAAATGACTTATGAAATGAATTGTGACTATGACAACTAAGTTCCCACTTAGGTGTTTTAAACTTTATTTTATCTTTCTTTGTTTCTGAACTCAGCTTAGGTTTCAACTTAGCTTTACAAATAAACTTAGAACTTAGCATTCCTACTAGAACTATCTTACTTGTTAGGGATAGTTTGCGAGTACTTAAAGAGTACTCATGGCTTTGTCCCTGGCTATTCCTATGGCCGGACTATGAGGAGGACTACCCTGAAGGAGGACAGCAGGACGGCTACGACAACTAGGATCATCTCCCATCGTCAGCATTGCCCATGACACTGAAGATGGACCCCACCGCTACGCTATTTATTCGGCTACTTGATTGTACTAAGACCGGATCATGAGATCATTTATTTGTGTAAGACATTATTATGGTTTGTAATGGATGATGTATTGTGATATCCAATCTGTTATGTCTCGCAAAAATGGTAATCCTAGGATTGTGATGTATGGCATAACAGGCATCTGGGATTAAAAATCCGGGTGTTGACAGCATGCCGCCAAATTGGGCCATATTTTGAAAACAAACAAAGAGGGTAGTAGTACGAAGAGTATGGCTCGACCAGCTGCTCTCTCGAGAAGGATACAAACCCGACTGTTTTCCCTGCTTAATTTTAGGGTGCTTCATGCTAAATGTATAGACCTTGATGTAATTTTACCTTTTTTAGGTCTTTGCTGTAAAATGTACTCCCACCGTCCGTGTAAAATTCGAACAGAAAAGCAAGTGGTAAAATTTAATGTATTTAAGCCTATTAGTTGTCAATGAATATGAAAATTCTTGCATTTCAAGCCGAATGACCAGATTCATACATATCAGCATCATACTTTATGCTGATGATTCATGATCCCATATCGAAGAATTTGCATGCCGCCAAATTTGGCCATAATTTGAAAACAAACAAAGAGGAAGTAGTATGAAGAGTATGGCTCGATCAGCTTCTCTCTCAAGAAGGAGTAAAACATGACTGTTTCCCCTGCTTAATTTTAGGGTGTTTTATGCTAAATGTATGGAACTCGATGTAATTTTACCTTTTTTAGGTCCTTGATGTAAAACGCCCTTCGATTGTCCATGTAAAATTCGAACCTAAAAGCAAGTTGTAAAATTTAAACGTATTTAAGATTATTATTTGTCGATGAGTATGAACATTCTTGGATTTTAAGACGAACGAACAAGGTCATGGCCATATCTACATCATACTTTATGCCAATGATTCGTGATACCATATCCAAGAATTTGCATGCCGCCAAATTTTGCCATATTTTGAAAACAAACGAAGAGGAAGTAGTATGAAGAGTATGGATCGATCAACTTCTATCACGAGAAAAAGCAAAACATGACTGTTTTCCCTGCTTAATTTTAGGCCGCTTCATGCTAAATGTATGGACCTCGATGTAATTTTATCTTTTTAGGTCCTTGATATAAAATATAATCCCATCGTCCGTGTAAAATTCGAACCTAAAAGTAAGTGGTAAAATTTAAACATATTTAAGATTATTAGTTGTCGATGAGTATGGACATTCTTGGATTTCAAGACGAATGACCAAGGTCATGGCCATATCTATATCAGACTTTATGCTGATGATTCATGATCCCATATCCAAGAATTTGCATGCCGCCAAATTTGGACATATTTTGAAAACAAACAAAGAGGAAGTAGTATGAAGAGTATGGCTCAATCAACTTTTCTCTCGAGAAGGAGTAAAACATGACTGTTTTCCATGCTTAATTTTAGGGTGCTTCGTGCTAAATGTATGGACATAGATGTAATTTTATCCTTTTTAAGTCCTTGACGTAAAATGTACTCCCACCATCCGTACGTGTAAAATTCGAACCTAAAAGCAAGTGGTAACATTTAAACATATTAAAGATTATTAGTTGTCAATGAGTATATGAACATTCTTGGATTTCAAGCCGAACGACCAAGGTCATGGCCATATCTATATCATACTTTATGATGATTATGATCCCATGTCTAGGAATTTTCATGCGGCCAAATTTAGCCATATATTTTGAAAACAAATTTACAGAAAGTAGTATGAAGCGTATGGCTCGATCAACTTCTCTCTCGAGAAGGAGCCAAACATGACTATTTCCCTGCTTAATTTTAGGGTGCTTCGTGCTAAATGTATGGACCTCGATGTAATTTTACCTTTTTTAGGTCCTTGATGTAAAATGTACTCCCACCGTCCGTACTTGTAAAATTTGAAGATAAAAGAAAGTGGTAAAATTTAAACGTATTTAAGCTTAGTTGTGAATGAGTACGAACAATCTTGGATTTCAAGTCAAACGACCAAGGTCATGGCCATATCTACATCATACTTTGTATCGATGATTCGTGATCCCATATCAAAGTATTTGCATACCGCCAAATTGGGCCATATTTCGAAAACAAACAAAGAGGAAGTAGTATGAAGAGTATGGCTCGACCAGCTGCTCTCTCGAGAAGGAGCCGAACCCGATTGTTTCCCCTGCTTAATTTTAGGATGCTTCATGCTAAATGTATGGACCTCGATGTAATTTAACCTTTTTAGGTCCTTGCTATAAAATGTACTCCCACCATCCGTGTAAAATTCGAATATAAAAGCAAGTGTTAAAATTTAAACGTATTTAAGCTTATTAGTTGTAAATGAATATGAACATTCTTGCATTTCAATCTGAATGATCAGGGTCATGGACATATCTATATCATACTTTATGCTGATGATTCATGATCCCATATCAAAGAATTTGCATGACGTGAAATCTGGCCATATATTTTTAAAACAAACAAAGAGAAAGTAGTATGAAGAGTATGGCTCGATTAGCTTCTCTCTCGAGAAGGAGCCAAACATGACTGTTTTTCCTGCTTAATTTTAGGGTGCTTCATGCTAAATGTATGGACCTCGATGTAATTTTACCCCTTTTTAGCTCCTTACTATAAAATGTACTTCCATCGTCCATGTAAAATTCGAACATAAAAGCAAGTGGTACAATTTATACGTATTTATGCTTATTAGTTGTCAAAGAGTATGAACATTATTGCATTTCAAGTCAAACGACCAGGGTCATGGACATATGCACATCATACTTTATGCTGATGATTCATGATCCCATATCGAAGAATTTGCATGATGCAAAAATTGGCCATATTTTGATAACAAACAAAGAGGAAGTAGTACCAAGAGTATGGCTTCACCAGGTTCTTTCTCGAGAAGGAGCCAAACCCGACTATTTTCCTTTGCTTAATTTTAAGGTGTGCTTCGTGCTAAATTTATGTACCTCGATGTAATTTTCCCCTTTTTAGGTCCGCGATGAAAACAAACGAAGAGGAAGTGCTATGAATAGTACGACTCGATCAGTTGCTCTCTCGAGAAGGAGCCGAACCTGACTGTTTTATTGGTTTAATTTTAGAGTACTTCATGTTAAATTTATGGACCTCTATGTAATTTTATCATTTTTAGGTCCTTGATGTAAAATGTACTCCTACCATCCATGTAAAATTCGAACCTAAAAGTTAGTGGTAAAAGGTAAACGAATTTAAGGTTAGTTGTGAATGAGTATGAACAATCTTGGATTTCAAGCCGAACGGCCAAGGTCATGGCCATATCTACATCATACTTTATATTGAAGATTCACAATCCCATATCCAAGCATTTGCATGCCACCAAATTGTGCCATATTTTGAAAACAAACGAAGAGGGAAGTAGTATGAAGAGTATGGCTCGACCATCTGCTCTCTCGAGGAGCCGAACTCGACTGTTTTCCCAACTTAATTTTAGGGTGCTTCGTGCTAATTAAATATATAGACCTCGATGTAATTTTACCTTTTTTAGGTCCTTGCTGTAAAATGTACTCCCACCATCCGTGTAAAATTCGAACATAAAAGCAAGTGGTAAAATTTAAACATATTTAAGCTTATTAGTTGTCAATGAATATGAAAATTCTTGCATTTCAAGCCGAACGACCAGGGTTATACATATCTATATTATACTTTATGATGATGATTCATGATTCAATAGCGAAGAATTTGCATGCCACCAAATTTGGCCATATTTTGAAAACAAACGAAGAGGAAGTAGTATGAAGATTATGGCTCGATTAGCTTCTCTCTCTAGAAGGAGCAAAACATGACTATTTTCCCTGCTTAATTTTAGGGTGCTTTGTACTAAATGGATGGACCTCGATGTAATTTTACCTTTTCTAGGTCCTTGATGTAAAATGTACTCCGACCGTCCGTGTAAAATTCGAACCTAAAAGCAAGTTGTAAAATTTAAACATATTTAAGATTATTATTTGTCGATGAGTATGAACATTCTTGGATTTCAAGACGAATGACCAAGGGCATGGCAATATCTACATCATACTTTATGCCGATGATTCATGACCCCATATCCAAGAATTTGCATGCCACTAAATTTGGCCATATTTTGAAAACAAATAAAGAGGGCGTAATATGAAGAGTATGGCTCGATCAGCTTCTCTCATGAGAAGGAGAAAAACATGACTATTTTTCTTGCTTAATTTTAGGGTGCTTCGTGCTAAATATATGGACCTCGATGTAATTTTACCTTTTTAGGTCCTTGGTGTAAAATGTACTCCCACCGTCCGTACGTGTAAAATTCAAACCTAAAAGCGAGTGGTAAAATTTAAACATATTTAAGATTATTAGTTGTCGATGAGTATGAACATTCTTGGATTTCAAGACGAACGACCAAGGTCATGGCCATATCTACATCATACTTTATGCTGATGATGATCCCATGTCTAGGAATTTTCATGCTGCCAAATTTGGCCATATATTTTGAAAACAAACAAATAGAAAGTAGTATGAAGAGTATGGCTCGATCAGCTGCTCTCTCGAGAAGGAGCCGGACCCAACTATTTCCATTGCTTAATTTTAAGATGCTTCATGCTACATGTAAGCACCTCTATGTAGTTTTCTCCATTTTTAGGTCCTTGATGTAAATTGTACTCCCATCATCCATGATGTTCCCATATTTCGGAGTAAATGGGTGAAGCACTAAAAGATGACTATATACATTCTAATCTAGATAAATCTAAGAACATTATATGGATAGGAGGGAGTAGTATATATGCATTCAAAACAAATTGTGTTTTCTCTCTCCATTAGTGCGGCATCACCATCCGCACAGGCAAAACAAATTTGAGAACATTTTGAATTTTTTTTCTTCGGCACGGTGTGATTTGCTATCCATAGCTACCTACCGGAAAAAAGTAACGCCTCAAACTAGGGGCCAGCGTTGCAGGCTGGAGCGTTTAAGAAACTAGATGATACCCCGCGCGTTGCTGCGGGAATGTCCATGTAACAAAGAACATGAATTACCAGTAAAATTGGAGTGGGATTTGCTATTGTAAAATGTATAAGAACCAACAACATACTTCTACGATAATTCTTGATTATCTCTATTCTGAAATCATAAATTTTTTCCACATCAAAGAAGGAAAGCTTGCCAACCGAATGGAATGTAGTATATTAATCATCCATGTAGCTTAAATTTCAATTTGATGTTTACACATAGAATAAGTGACGGTACAAAATGAATGGAAATGATGTTTCTTAAGGACACCAATGCTCCAACCAAGCTAACTAAAACTATGAATCCACTTTTTTGCTCATTCGTTGACATTTCAAACTAAGGAAGAACATGCCTAGCTCTGCCCATACCAAAATCATGAAAGCCAGGAAAACTGAACCTGCCATGAACCAACATAGTGTTGATGTGAAGATACATTATACATGTATTGAGCATCTTAATTAGATTCATGTTTTGTGGACAATAATTAAAAATAACAAAGGTTAATTTGTGAGGACACTCACAATTTGATTCGTTCAACTGTGATAACCAAATATATGTAAACCATGAGATCAGTTTAAGTAAACAGAAATTTTTTATGTAAACGATGACATAGGTTTAAGTAAATAGAACGCAGCGGAAAATTATTTACCTCACACAGTGATTTGAAGTTCATTCTACTGCACAGACTTGTAAATAAGTGAGGAAATGGGATAATAATATTCGATAAATACTACACGGACATAGGAGTAATATTTTCACTGCACTTAATTTGTCATATGGTAGATGTTTGGATATAACTACGAATGACGTGGTCTGAAAAAAACTTGTCTAAAAGATATCATGTACAGTACGTACCAAAAACCACACCATGTTTACCTCTATGCATTCTTTGGTCTTGTTTCAAACAATTTGAGCACATGTTTCAAACAATTTGAGTACCAAAAACTTACAACCATAAATTAGCATTTACAAAACTGGAGATGCGGCACTTGGCACTATGCTTAGCAAATTTAGCACTGCATTTTCTTAATATACTTTAAATAGTAGGCTTCTTGGATGTATGATGCTTTCTAGATGTATGCTTTGAACTTGGGGGAAAGAACTGAAGGTCACAATAGTTTACTACTGACCAACAAACATGAAAGAGTGACAGGAGATAACATCACTAATAAGAAAAAAGAGAGAATGTGAGTGACATATGGATTTGAGTAGAAACCGTATATTTTTGGCAGCGGTATTAGATAGAAATGACACCTCCATGTTTGCTGCTCCAGAAATAGGCCAATCTGCACAAAAAACTGATATATTAGTAGGACTCCTGAAGTCATAGATTAGCAATACTCACAAAGCCAAAGGCATGAGCGATGCACTTTGTACTGCAAATTTTGTAAATTGTGACCAACCCAAACAGTTAGTATTTGATGAATAGTATGAAACAAAGTATGGCCTGAATGAATGCCTAATATCAAGAAGAAACGACCTTGCAATAATTATTCCTTACCAGCTTGGTTGAGCCATTCTATCGAACACCTCCAATGCATCTACGTAACCTACATATCGAACAAAAGAGCAGTTGTTGCAGATATGGAATTAGTTTCTTACCAAAGAAATCATACAAAACTATGAACCAAGGAAGATGAAATTACGCAAGAACAAAAAAAATGCAAAAAGGCAATCAACCTTTGGAAGATGCAACCCTATTTCTGTATTTAATGATCTAGATGTTGAAGAAAATCGGAAAAACAAACAACCCATAGGAGATGGTACCTACTTAGGCATTAGAGTTCTAGCCACCAGATCGACATCCCATCTGAGCCATGGCTGTAGCGAGGCGTAGCCAAACCGATGGAGGGGGTGATGCCGATATTGTGAATACTGAATAGTGCGCTAGAACTGCAATAGTGGCCGGCGTTGTAGTGGTCATGAAGATTAGAAACGGAAGAGGGAGTCAGCAAATGGACCGAGGAGAAGCATGGAATTTAAAGGGGAAACAATCCGTTCGAACTTCTCGGTGCCTCCATCAGTTTCTAGTGCAGAGGGTTCTTGTGGAAATCATGAGGGAGAGGAAGAGAAAGTGACACGATCAAGATTGATGAAGAGGAAACGTCAATGGCTGCTGATATGTTGTTTCTACTAAATACTGTATAATAAATCTTCCGGTAGTTTTTCTACAACAGTTAATCTTTCGGTAGTTCCTTTGCTCACAATATACGGGTTGGAAAAAAACGCAGTTGAATGAAGAGGGCAGTTTTGCCGACATGGGAAAAAAGGGACAGTTTTGCTGACGTGGCAATCTGGTGAGGTGGATAGGCTGCATGTCAAGAGAATTAGTTAGTGGGGATGAACTATTTAGTTATTATAGATATATCTAATTTTCTATTATTATTTCTTTTTGCATAAGCGTCCATGTTAATGTCCTGTGTTAGTTTTGCCCTAATATACCGGGTCAGAGTAGTCGATCCGACAACCGGAGGAGAACCGCCCACTGATGTCTGCAAGTGCACAGATCGTTTGTAGCTAGTTTCGAAATATAGATATCGATCCCACAGGGAGCCCAAAGGTAAGTGTTTATGAATGAAGTCTCTGTCACACCCAAAGTTGTCACAGGTCTTCGAGTGAATTGACTACAAGTGTGAAAATAAGAATGGAATTTGGTTTAAACTAGATATATTTAAATAAAACTAAAATGTAAACTTCAGGAATAAAAAGCATAAAAGTAAAGAATGATTCGGTTGTTTGTTGTTTTCTGCAGATGGAGAAAAAGGCGTGGGGAGATACAGTTCATGGTGATAGTGAATGTGCCAGGTGGACGAATGATAAGTGTAACAATTATAATCTTATAAGTATATGTATAGGCGAGTAACCCATAATTAGCTGTAACTTTTCTTGCTAGATTTCATCCCAACTTCAATAATCCTACTAGTCTGATACCAAAACCATGGTCAGACACTAGATGATTAAGATCCTTCAGGTTGCTTAGCAATTAAGCTCCTTGAATCGGACTAATGCAATAAGCATGGTGGCTCCCCGTTATCCTCGAGTCTACTTGTTTCCCACTGATATCCCCATGTCACTCAGGGGTCGCCGGTCTGCTAGCGAACAAGATCCTATCTATGTAGAACAAAGCATCATGTTGTCTGGGCTCTTAATTGGACAACAAGCATTAGGAATCCCACAGATAGTCAAGAACACATACTATAATAATTAAAATCAATCACAAACTAATGAAAAATATATGAAGGCACATCACATCTCACCAATCCCTTACATCTCCCACGCCCAAGGAACTTACTCACACATGAGAGAAGAAAGCATTATCGATATAATTAAATAAAGGGAGTTCTTCTCGATATTACCGGTGAGATCCACGATAAGAATAGAAAAGTAATCCAACACAATTCAAGATAGGAAGAAACAATCTCAAACCCTAGCCTTGCAAGGTGAAGATCTCTCTCTCTCTCTCAAGTACAAGTAATGGCTATGAGGGTGTGATGGCTAGGAGGTCGAAGATCATGGAGCGAGATGAAGAACGTCTTCCCCTTCTTCTCTGGATCTCTTCTTTCCCCTTTCTGGATGGGATGGCGACTGCTGTGTTATGATTTCGCGTATGGCCTCATCACGGAAGTTGTCCCTTTTGACAAGACGGAGGCGGCGTCAGCTATACGGTGGGAACTATACGGCTGGAAAATATTCACACCGTATAGTTGCTCGTTAAAGCATCCTTTTTGCCTCCCTCAATCGCTTCCAAAAAGAGACTTGCTTGTTTTCACCTAAATATTGTGTTCCCTTGTTAAAACCTTCGGTTGATGTTCAGAACCTAAAACACACATTAAAAATCAAGTTTTCTTTGCTACCGAAGTATTAGCATTAGGTAAAGCTAGAAAATGATCAAATCCAATGGAAAACCATCAACAAAACCATCCAAAATATGTTGAATCTTACAGATATCACCCACCCCTCCGTCCCCTTCTTTTTTTGGTTGAGAAATCACGCGCCCCTAGTCGTCTTCCTCTGCCGCTCTGGCCGCTTGTGCACCATCATAGCCCCTCTCCACCCTTCCAGAAAGGTAGAAACTGCCAACCCATCCCGAAAAATCTTCCGCAGTACTCTTCCCCGGAACGACATCTAGAGCGATGAAGTGTAAGATATCTAAGCTCTAGAGCCAGGCAATCGGATTTGGCAACCCCCACTACGGACCGCTGAGCAACATCACCGGTCGTGCTGATCTTCTGAGCACCACTCGCCTGGCTCGCGGCATGGTTGGCATGCATCGAGGGATTGCGGAAGATCCTGGTCTCCCATTTGGTTTGCCCTGCCTACTTCACTTTAACCCACAAACATGGCCACTAGACTGTGACGAGCAGGTAAAAATCAGTTTTGCATGATTTTTTTAGGATTCGAATCCTTAGATTGTTTCCCATGGATTACATTTGGATCAAAGGAATTGTGGTACGCAAATTCTTTTGAACTGCAACCTCCCACCCATGTTTAAATCCCGTAGGTATTGGAACATCTACTTGAGGCCCAACTCTCATCGCGTGCGTAGGATCGAAACATGCCATTCACGTAGGTAGTTTTCCTACATTTTATAATCGCCAGTTTTTCACCGGCAAACTTGTGAAATTCCTGTGTTCTCAATCCTGCGATCGAAAGAGGCCCAAAACTTTTGCTTCAGTGTCCCCCCTCTCCTCCAAACATACTAATATGAAAACACAAGAATGACTAGGATTGTTGATACCCGTAACGGAAGGTGTATTGGCCAATCTAGGCTGGCATTATATTTTAAGTTTCATGTGTTTGACTAACACAAGATTTCTGTAAAAAGTTGGTTGTTTGGTTTACATGAATACAAAAACATAGGATTACTTTAAAACATGGTAAAATCAAAGTCAAACCTCACATGAGAGTATATTTATGATGTCATCATGTCTCTTGGGACCTCATTCTTGTTCTTTGCGCATGTAGGAATTTGAAAATGAGGTCCAAGTTGGATATGAAGAATTGCATATGAGTTTTGGAGGATTCTAACCCATAGGATTTTGGAAGATATCAAATTCCTATGGAGTCCCTTCTTAGTTCCTATGCCCTTCATTCCATAAGAATCTAAACATGAGCTCCAACCTCATTTTATTTCTCCTTTGAGAAGTCCAATGTGCTCACACTATATTCCTGCAAAACTCCTGTGTTTGTTTCCTATTCACCATCCAAAGACACATGTTACAAAATTCCTGCATTTTTAATTCCTAATATGAATTTACTGTACCTACCATGTCAATCTTGTGTTTTTCCTATTCCTACATTTTTTTAAAACCATTAATCGAAAGAGGCCCCTAATTGTTTTAATCAATCATAGGGAAATTGCCTGCATTTTTTCTCTGGTCCATTCCTCTGAATAGTGCCATCATAGGAAACTTAACTATTCCTACACTTTTTCTTTAATGCAAACAAGACCTTATTCCTTGGTGTGTTTGTCTGCATGCATTCGGGATTTATTCATCATGTTTCTGCATCTTTCGGATAGTAGTTTTTCTGCAAAGCTAGCTATCACTCTCCCCTTTGTCAAACACCTTGCATGCCCCTAGATATGAAGAAAATCTGGTGCAGGGCATTGACGCGTTGCTGATACCACTAGACAATCCAACAGTAGAAGCATTTGTACCAGTTGATGATGACATACCTGGAACATTGGATGATGAAGGATTTGAAAACAGGGGTCACTGGGTTGGTGCCAACGGAGAATGGATTGCGTTTGCAAAGCACCCGGGGCGCTGGTACCTCCAAAACATCTACAGTATGGCACGTATCGAGCTTCCATGTGTGCAGCGTGTTGATATTTATCCATCAGGTAACCAGTGTTTCCCTGACCCCCATGCACTTACCACTACAAGCACACGAATATCGAGTTGCTGAAGATACAAATAGCAAAGAAACCGTACATATTTGACAACATATGGCACTACATCGCGATAGTGGTGTTTGACAAATTCATTGTTACCACAGATTTACAGACTGGATTATCCTTCGAAATGACTATCTTGCACCAGCAACCTATGTGATGCCATTGCCACGTGTCTAATCAGTGGTTCTATTGATCGCATATATGCGGTGATAGAACCGCGATGAGATGTTCTTGTCTAGGAACCAAACAAGTGGAGTGAGTCCTCCTATTTAAAATTAAAATTTATAAATTACTTACAACTGCATTGTTCGTGATACTTTTGCTAACTGAAATGCACACACATGTATACTTGCAGGCCCGCATGTCATACATGCTCGAGTAATTGAAGAGCCGGCAAACGTCCAAGCCGGTGACGATGCCGAGGCTAAAGATATTGCATTACGTAGCTGGTACTTGGCAGAGCTTGACTGGGATATCATGTGGATTCACACCAGGGGTGCACGAACCAGCAGCCATGGTGATCCTGTATCATACATGGGCAGAGAACTGCTCTCTTATCCCTCGCTCTGCTGCCATGTTTTCCAAAGGGCCCTTAATTTGGATGAGCCTATAGCAATGGACTGGATCAGAAGGGATAATCTTGAAGGGAGGTCAGTGTTTGTGGGAATCAACCATCCATTCATCCTCGAGCCCCTTACAAATCCCGAACCTGGTGCTGCCGATGTTGACGAAGCTCTGCTAGTGTTCAGAGGAGACTGTGTGTTTGCTACACATGTGCGCTGCGAACATACGTAGTACTTTCATACTATATTGTAGTATCAGTACTTGCAATATCATTTCCACTATTGCTTGTACTAGGCACCATGTACGTAATAATATACTTTCATAGTATGTGTTTGATGTTTTCCCTATTCAAGCACTCAAAGTTGTCGTGCCCAATTTTCTAGGCTATTAATTTTGGCATGACAATTAGTAGTACTGTATTGGTGGTAGAGTTTTCTTTGTCCACATCATTCGTCTAACCTCGCCGCATTTATTCCCTCACTAGCCCCAGCCCCAACTCTCTCACACAACACTCCTTAATTTCCATTCCGCTTCCCTCCATTGACGACCACCACCGCCACAACTTACTCATCTTAGGTGGGTCGGCTGCGGGCAGCGGGCCCTACAACCTCATCTATAGAGTTGTCGCATCCCTCAGACATCGTGGTGGCAGTGCAGTATCTACATAATCCCCAAAACCCTTGATCTTGATGATGAGATGCGGTCAAGTTTTTATTAGCGCTTGGTTAATATTGGGTTGGTGTTGAGTATAGTTCTCATCTAGTGCATTTAACCCGTTTGTATACTACAGTTCAGTTTTACATATGCAAGCTAGTTCCAGGGCTAGATCTACGGTGAACTGTAATAATAAGTTCAAATTTTGTATTGATTGATCCACGGCTAATGATGATTTGGTAGGCCACTCGGCATGTTTTGCTTTAGATCGGTCTTAGGTCGCATGTCCCTTTAATTTGGGAAAGTTAGGGCAGCTGCTGTCCTACCCTGATTTTTGCCAAAATTTCAAGTATATGTATGCATCTCTAGCATCAGCAGCAGATAGAGCTCATCCTGTTCGTCCGTTCGACTGTTCTTGGGTGTTCGGTATCTGTACTGCTCGATAAAGAACTGCACTAATGTGATGCCTAGACCTTGGAAGTAGTACTAATATAACTTGCATTCATGCTAGCTAGAGTTAAGACTTTAATTTGTGTACTTCGATAAGAAAATTTCTCCACTTTACTTTCTTAGATGATCTTGTATTGTACTCTATCAGCTAATACTATACTATTTCACAATTATTGACAGCTGGTAGAGACATTATCTCTCCATGGGATTTTTTTTGTAGTGTTCGGGCAAGAATCTCAAGCTTGGAGAGACTCATCATCGAAGAAGACAAGAGAGCCATGTGCAGTCTGGATGGAGGGGCGAGCCAAGAACACCCACGTGGAGAACACCTGTGACGAGTTCTGCAAGATGTTATTAATACCGGGAGGGTTAGACGTGCGGAGCATACCCAGCTCCTTTTTGCCAACGTTTGGCGGTGAGTATCCAGAGGCCATCAAGCTGAAGATATGCAAAGCTTGCAGCTAGGACGTCAAGCTGAAGAAGCAAGATGGCAAGGTAATCCTTGACGAAGGATGGCTAGATTTTGTCAAAGCACATGACTTGAAGGTAGGATACTTTCTGGTATTCAAGAAGCTTGCCACCACTTCCTTTAAGGTGATAGTATTTGATTATGATAACTGCGAGAAGGTGATCAGATGTGCAGGTTATCACCCATCATTTGATGGACAATTTACTATATCGTAGGTGTATTAATTTAGTGACTATTCGCTTCTAATTATAACTATTCTGTAAAGAGGTGCTTAAACACCTTTCGTTATCATGCATCATGTTGGAACACCGTGCTACTTGATCGCGCTAGGCTCCAATGTGGAGGTATTTATTGTATTATGTTTGCAGCAAAAGTGCAAAACAAACATCTAGTGTACTACTACTAGTATTGTACTACCTCCTGTTCCACAGTATAATCCTTTTTAGAAAACTAAACAATCATCTTGTTAGTTCGGCCGCATACAAGAGTTGTGCCATGTTAGTGTATATAACAATCAAGTGGGTAGTACAACTCCTATATGAAGTGGAACTAACGAGATGATTGTTCGTTGTACTCTATTGTAGTAGTAGTACGTATTGTTGGTGAAAGATTCAATTTGTATGGGGAGAGGTGGAACAAGTTTGCAGCAATGTATACCAATTTCCAATGTACACTACTGACATAGTGGGCCCACAAGCGACAATGTGACAAGGAAAGCGTAACATGCAGGAAAGAAAGCGCTACCCAGCCAGCACTTGACATGCTGTTGCGTTATGCCAAGTATGTTGTATGGAGGTCTTAACTTGCTACTTATAATCTATTTTGTAGTAATACATATGTATTGGTACTTGTTCAGATTGACCGATCGAGTGCTGAATATGGACTCTTTCCTTTTGAGTCATGGCCTTGCTACAACTATTGAATTTCAATGTCTACATTGATGAATCTGTCATTTCTTTTGGCCATTGTGCGTACTCTTGAATCGTCACTTGAAATCTTTGTTGAATCAAGCGGTGCTGAATATGAACTGGGAATCTGTAGATATTTTTTCTGTCTTATTCTTTACTTCTCAATCTTAAAATGCTACTCAATCTGTCAAGTGTTATACTATTACTATTACTAAAGTATTTTCTAGAACTAATACTGATATACTGGTACTTGTTTAGATCAAGTGCAATAGACAGTCTTCCTTTCCTTTTTTAACTTGGCTTTATCACAATCTAGATGAGGTTGGGCATTTTGGGATGTAGATATGGGGGCCACACTAGTATTGATGTGAAGAGGAGGTATGCACACAAAAGCATACTTGATCATCAATTTTGCTTGCTCCAATGATCGAGTGTGTTTGGAGAAAGGGCAAACTGGTCATGTGACAAGGTTTTTAGAGCTGAAACATGAATGGGTTCTCTCTATACTGCTATTGATTTTCAGTGTCTATATAGCTGAAACAGTCACTTTGGAATGCTACAGAATCGGTCAAGTGCTACTGAATATGAACTAGGAATCTATCGATATTTTTTCTATCTTATTCTGTACTACTGGATCTTTCAAATGCTACTGAATTTGTAAAACAGTTATGTCGCTACTGCTGGGTTACTTGCACTAGAGCTTTTTCCTGTGTGTCATCGGAACTGTTGGATGTGTTTTGGACAGAAATGAGAGGGTACCAAGTGAAGTCGTTGGATACCAGTCCAGTTTTAGCGCACGCGGTCTGTGTCCCTTGTTCTTTAGATATTTTTACACGAATATATGTCAAAAGAATTATCGCTTTTTTCCTCCGGTAGTGAGGTTTGTATTCCGAATCCGGCTGAGCCACATCACAATGAAAATTTTACTAAAGAGGAGGTAAAATCTAGCCCATTCGGCCCCTCTTTCGCCCAAAACAATTTAATTCGGCCTTGTAGGGTTTAGGGGACTTGTTGACGGTAGCCCATATAAATATTTATCAAGGAGCCCATGGAGAATAGCGCATGGAATACAACCCATTGAGTATAGTAGATGTAGAATATCCCAAAATGTTTAATTCGGCGTTTTTGGAATTGCCCTTTAAAACAAAAAAAACTGCCTACCCATGTTTTTAAGAAACTACTCCATTATCTGGCATTTAATAAATTGAGATGCAAGGATCGCTTCCCTTTTATTTTAATAAGAGAGATAACATGGACACATAAAATCTTTTTAAGAAGGATAATATATAAGTCATAGGTACTATAAAGCTTTTTAACGAGAATCATCTTATTTGTTTGTCGTAGTGGCAACACACTAGTTTATATGTGTTTTGAAGTCTTGAGTTTGATTCTCTATGCTTGACACAAAATTATCTTGGGTTTACATTTTTCATTCTAGCAATATTGCTTTATAGAGAGGCTGACATCACGGACCCACCAGCCTGCAGCATCCCTTGAGTTTAATGGTCGGGTTTGAAAAAAAGTTAAATACTTGTACAGAGAGGCTGGCATCGGGGACCCACCCTCCAGAACATACGAGGCTGCATTGGGACCCACAAGCTAGAACATACCAAAGAGGCTGACATGCGGGCCTCAGCAGCAAGACCATACACGGTTGCCACATCGAGCAACGTTGCCAAGGTCAAAATAGCGGACCTGGCCGAAAAAAAGTCCATCATACGCAGGTTTGATTTACAGAGAGACCATCATGTGGGACCTAGTAGCGTGGCCTTATACAGGTTCTGCCTCGAGCGACATTGCCAAGTTCAAAACAAAGAGGCGCGAGCGAGAAAAAAGTCTAGCATGCACACATTTCTTCTAATGAGAGGCTCACATGGGGGAGCCAGCAACCTGGCAAAACGGATGATGCATAGAGCAACGCTATCAAGTTCGAAACATGGGGGCGCGACCGAGGAAAAAAATCCATCATACACGTTGATGGCCCAAGATATCTCGAGCTTGTTGGGGAACCCCAAGAGAAGGTATGATGAGCACAACAACAAGTTTCCCTCAATTATGAAACCAAGGTTATCGAACCAGTAGGAGCAAGGAAACACCTCCAAGGTTTTGTTGCCAACTTGGAATCCTGCACAACACAACCATAGAACTTTGCCCCCAACTTACAGTGAGGTTGTCAACCTCACCGGTTTTGCTGAAAACAAAGGATTAAACGTATTGTGTGGAAGAAAGTAAAGGCTTGCAGAAAGTAACCGAAAGTAGTAAACAATTGTAGATTGATGGTAAAAGAAAGGATCGGGGTCCATAGTTCACTAGTGGTGGTTCTCCTTAAGATAGATGACATGTTGGGTGAACAAATTACAGCGGGCAATTGACAAACATCGAGAAAGCATACATGCATATACTAATCATCTTGACTCCTATGAGATTTGATTGGGCATTACAACATTATACATAAACCGTAATCCAACTGCATCTATGACTAATAATCCACCTTCAGGTTATCATCCGAACCCCCTCCAATATTAAGTTACAAGCAACAGATAATTGCATTTTTCATTGCATGTAAAGTAAAAAATACAATTGTTCTATGAACAAAGGATTGTTGTTTCCTCCCTAGTAGCAACAACACATCTAGTACCTTAGAGATTTATGTCACCTCCCCAGATTACTAGAGGCATGAACCCACTATCGAGCACAAATACTCCCTCTTGGAGTTGCTAGCATCTACTCGGACAAGATATCTACTAACAACGGAGAGCATGCAAGATCAAAAATAACAAAGACATGATAGAATCAATAATCAATCTGAAATAGCATCTCAATATCCATCGGATCCCCGCAAACACAACATGTAGGATTACAAATAGATGATCTTGATCATGAACAGAGCTCACAAGATCTAAACATGGTAGCACAAAGGAGAAGAACCAACCATCTAGCTACTACATGGACCCGTAGTCCAAGGATGAACAACTCACGCATCACACCGGAGGCTTGCATGATGATGAAGAAGGCCTCCAGGGTGAATTCCCCTCTCCGGCAGGGTGCCGAGAAGAGCTTCAGATCCCTCCTGATCTAGGGATGGAGATGATGGCGACTACAGACTCTTTCGTGGAATTTTGATCGGGTAATTAGGGTTTCTGTATCGGAGGCATCTTATAGGCGAAAAGGGAGGCCGAGGGGGTGCCCTAGGCGGCCACACCACCCCCTGGCGCGGGCCAGGCCTGGCCACGCGGTCAGGTGGTGTGGCGGCCCTATGGCCCCTCTCCGTCTCGTATTCTGGCTCCGTGTCCCCCTCGGTGAAATACTAACTTTGGCTTTTGCCCATCCAATTCCAAGAATATTCATTTTCTGACTTTCTTGGAACCAAAAACAGCATAAAACAGGCAGCTGGCACTGTGGCATCTTGTTAATAGGTTAGTCCAAGAAAGTGCATAAAAAGTACTCCAAAGTGTGGACAAAACATAAGAAAGTAGATAAAAACCAAGCATGGAACATGAACAATTATAGATACGTTAGCAACGTATCAACATCCCCAAGCTTAACTCCTGCTCATGCTCGAGTAGGTAAGTGATAAAAAGAAAGAATAATTTTTTAGGTCACATGCACCATCATAAACTTGATCAAAGTATTTATAAAATATTGATAGCTGGGATCATAGTACTTCAACATAGCATGAAAGATAAAGTTCTAACAATAAGACATAGCAACTATGTTGTAACATGAAAAGGTACAAACAAAAGATTCATGAATAACAATGCTTTGCAAGACGTTTGTTTGTTTCACATAAAGAAAACATAGCATAGTGGCATTCATCTTGTCCCTCATAGAGTAGCAAACATAAATGCATAGGAAACCTTCAAACTTTATAAGGGTGACTAGATACAAATAGTTTAAGAACAAGCAATATCAAAATTATGCATCAATCAACAAGTTTTGGGACAATGCACATAGAACTAAGAATGGCCACTATGCTCTCTCAATAGGTGCATAAAGATAGAAGGTGGAGACTCAACATAAAAGTAAAAGAAAGGCCTTCATAGAAGGAAGTAGGGATTCAAGTCTCATAAATAGATTCCAAAAATTATGGTACTTATTAGCTTTCATCTCTCATTGCCCCTATCATAAGAATCTTGAAGTGATTAAGGTTAAAGTGAACAAACTATGGAGTATATGCTTGACAAAGTATAAGTTGGAAATCTCATGTCCCTTGAATACGAGGGCCGCTCCTCATGCTACTCAAGTTTAGTTACCGGTAAGTTCTTGTCATAGTAAGTACATGTGTATCATAGAGAACCGCCAATGGGGTACCCCTTGCCCGATGATACGGAAGAATCCCCATATCAAAATGACAAGGCAAGCAGACAACGAGCATCTCAGCAATCTTCTTATTTACCATAGGAAAATGGTGTGTTTTTCTCTCTTTCCTCTTTCCTCTTTTCTCATATCTCTTTTTTATTCTTTTTCTCTTTTTCTCAATATCTAACTCTTTTTTTATAAGAAGAATGCTTCATAGACAGCTCATTGTGGTTACGCTGCAGGTTTCCACCATGACAGTATGGATTAGACCGGCGGCCCAGGCGTTTCTCTAATACACATACATAACTCCATGGACTTACAAGCTCCCGTTTCTTTTCACACCGACGACATCCATAGACAAAAGAGCATGATATCAACTAGGTACAAAGTACAAGTGCAATGTTGAAAGCGTTCCCCATGACAACATGGTTCTGCTAATCCCCAACATATAAGTGCAAGCATATACAACATAGACGACACAATGTTTCAAGTTTTTTAAGGGAAAGAAAAGTAAAGTGTGCCATCAAGTTCGTGAGAGATTTAATCACTAGTTTTCTCATAACAAGTTTAATTAGGAAGGTAGATAAAAACATGAATATACTTGGAATAGCAAATGCTAATAGGTAGGTATGGTGGACTCTTTGGAATAACTTGGTTTTAGGAGTTGGATGCATGAGTGGAACTCATACTTGGTTATGGGGGCTAGCAAAAGACTGGGAGCGACCAACTAAGAGAGCAATAATGGCCATAATCATGCAAAGCGACAAAACATCATTGATTAAAGCATAAAGTGATATTACAAGTCGAAAACCAAAGGATCATAAAGGCTATGGTGACTTGGGATAGTCATAACATGGTGTGAGCATGCGCCAAGTCAACCCAAATAAAGCATCAAACGAGAATACCACAATACTATGATTTAATATGCTAATACAACACATGATTCTTTCAAGTCATATTAAGCAATCTCAATTGTTTATAACATGTCATGCTACAGCAAAGATCACTAAGCATAAAGCCAAAACAATGTCAAGCATGGCATGACAAAGCATGGGCCACAGTCAAAAACAAGCTCTCTTTACCACTTAAGCATGAACTTTCTACTCTTTTCCAATCCAAACCAAACTATTTGAAAATTAATGTATGAAAGAGGGGGTCCAACCAATTTATTCAAGAAAACTAAGAAAACCAAGAAAACGAAAACAAAGACGCTCCAAGAACAACACAATTGTGCATGAAACAATAAAAATGAAGTATTTGGAAGAAACCTGGGATTTTTATTGATGAAGAAGGGGATGCCTTGGGCATCTCCAAAGCTTTGATGCTTGTACTTCTTGGATATTTCTTGGGGTGACACGCCTGGCATCCCCAAGCTTGAGATTTAGTCTATTCTTCATCTCATTACATCATTCTCTCCATACACCTAAATTTTTTCCTTCATACAAAACATCACACAATCTTTATTAGCAACATTAGTGCACTCAAGATAATAAGTCTTTGGGTTCAGTTTCAACAACAATAAAACTTCCATTAAAACACAAGCTACTGAAGCACTTCCGTCAAAAAGCTCAATTCCCCAAAGAGAACTCAAAAAGGAACCAACAAGAAGCAAATGCAAATAATGGCAGGAATCTGTCAAAACAGACCAGCAGGTAAAAACCAATTTTTTAGAAGACATTCTGTTGCTTAAATCGAAAGTGTTGAACTAACGAAAGTTAGATAACAACCTGGGGAAGAAGCACAAAAATTTACGCCTCAAAACGACATACAGAGATTTTACACGAATTTTTACGGTGAAGCACAAAAATCTGTTTTGAGACAGCAACTTTCCCAAGCATTACTTCTCTGTCATTAGAGGTTACTCTTGGCACAAAAAGCAAATAAAAAGGATAAGGAGCGGTTATTAGTGAAGTAATAACTTCCAAGACTCATCTAAAACTTTTAGGTTATCTCCCAACAAGTACTTTTCTTTAATCCCTTTAAGTTAGGCATAAGAAGCAAGAAAAAGAATCAAGTGTCCTCAAATGAAGAAGCATTAAGAGCAAATTTTGTTTTCATAGGAGAGGCAAAAGGAATCTTCTCTCTCTTCTTAGGGAAGTGTTCTATACCTTTCTTGAGTGGGAGTTGATATTTAATGGTGCCTTCTTTCATATCAATAATGGCACCAACAGTTCTAAGAAAAGGTCTTCCCAAAGTAATAGGACAAGAAGCATTGTATTCAACATCCAAAACATAGAAATAAACAGGGACATAGGCATTGTTCACCATAATAAGAACATCATTAATACTCCCCATGAGTTTCTTTTTAGCATTATCATCAAGTGGGACATTCAAATAACAATCTTCCAATGGTGGCAAATCAAGCATATCATAAATCTTTCTAGGCATAATAGAAACACTACTATCAAGATCACATAAAGCCTTAATATCAAAATCATTCACTTTCATATTAATGATGGGTTCCCAACCATCTTCTAGTTTCATAGGAATAGAAGCTTTATGTTTCATATTTTCTTATTTAATTTTTATGAGAGCATTAGTAATGTGTTTTGTAAAGGCCATATTCATAGCACTAGCATTAGGACTTTTAGCAAGCTTTTGTAGGAACTTAATTACTTCAGAGATATTGCAACCATCAAGATCAAAATCATAATTATCATCTAAAGTAGTAGAGCTATTACTAGCTTCAACACTAGTGGTAGTGATAGTAGAAACACTAATATTTCTAGCAATTTCATCTTCTCTTTCCCACTTAGCATGCAATTCAGCTAATAATCTAACATTTTCATCAATTCTAACTTGCATGGCATTAGTAGCAGCAAAGGGATTATCAATAGTTTTAGGTTTAGCAGCCATTTTATTCAAAGAAGATTATGCTTCAGCCAATGATGCTATATTTCTTTCAGCATTAGAGAGTTTTTCTCAATAGTTTAATTGAAAGCAGTTTGTTTACTAATAAAATATTTAAGCATAACTTCAAGTTCAGAGGGACAACTCCTATTATTGTTGTAGGAATTTCCATAAGCATTACCATTATTGGGAGGATATGGCCTATAGTTATTATTACCAAAATTATTCCTGTAGGCATTGTTGCTAAAATTATTATTTCTTATAAAGTTCAAATCAACTTGCTCTTCTTGAGCAACCAAAGAGGCTAAGGGAACATGATTTGGATCAATATGAGCTTTCCCATTAATAAGCATAGACATAATAACATCAATTTTATCACTCAAGGAGGAGGTTTCTTCAACAGAATTTACCTTCTTACCTTGTGCATCTCTTTCAGTATGCCATTCAGAATAGTTAACCATCATATTATCGAGAAGCTTTGTTGCAGCACCCATAGTAATGGTCATAAAGGTACCTCCAACAGCAGAATCCAGTAGATTTCTTGAAGCATAGTTCAATCCTGCATAAAAGGTTTGGATAATCATCCAAGCAGTCAGTCCATGAGTGGGACAATTCTTTGACAAAAGATTTCATTATTTCCCAAGCTTGAGCAACATGTTCATTATTAGATTGTTTAAATTTCATTTTTCACTTCTCATAGATATAATCTTAGCAGGAGGATAGTATTTTCCAATGAAAGCATCTTTGCATTTAGTCCAAGAATCAATACTATTTCTAGTTAGGGATTGCAACCATTCTTTAGCTTTTCCTCTCAAAGAGAAAGGAGACAATTTAAGCTTAATAATATCTCCATCTACATCTCTATGCTTTTGCGTCTCACAAAGTTCAACAAAGTTATTTAGATGAGCAGCGGGATCTTCATTACCAATACCAGAAAATCGTTCTCTCATAACAAGATTGAATAAAGCAGGTTTTATTTCAAAGAAAGTAGCTTCAGGAACAGGTGGAGCAATAGGTGTGCACATGAAATCATTGTTGTTGGTGCTAGTGAAGTCACACAACTTAGTGTTTTCAAGAGTAGTCATTTTTGTGTGTTTTTAATAAAGAAAGCAAACTTGTAAAACTATTTTTTGTGTGTTTTGATAAAGAAACAAGCAAACAAAGCAGGAATAAACTTAAGCAAAACAATAATAACAAATTAAAGAGATTGGTTATGAGGGACTCCCCTTGTGAAGATGTCCTTGACTCCCCAGCAACGGCGCCAGAAAAGAGCTTGATGTCCCAAGATATCTCGAGCTCGCTGGGGAACCCCAAGAGGAAGGTATGATGAGCATAGCAGCAAGTTTCCCTCAGTTATGAAACCAAGGTTATCGAACCAGTAGAAGCAAGGAAACACCTCCATGGTGTTGTTGCCAACTTGGAATCCTGCACAACACAACCACAGAACTTTGCCCCCAACTTACAGTGAGGTTATCAATCTCACCGGTTTTGCTGAAAACAAAGGATTAAACTTATTGTGTGGAAGAAAGTAAAGGCTTGCAGAAAGTAAACAGAAAGTAGTAAACAGTTGTAGATTGATGGTAAAAGAAAGGATCAGGGTCCATAGTTCACTAGTGGTGGTTCTCCTTAAGATAGATGACATGTTGGGTGAACAAATTACAACGGGGCAATTGACAAACATCGAGAAAGCATACATGCATATACTAATCATCTTGACTCCTATGAGATTTGATTGGGAATTACAACATTATACATAAACCGTAATCCACCTGCATCTATGACTAATAATCCACCTTCAGGTTAGCATCCGAACCCCCTCCAGTATTAAGGTGCAAGCAACAGATAATTGCATTATGCATTGCGTGTAAAGTAAACAATACGATTGTTCTATGAACAAAGGATTGCTGTTTTCTCCCTAGTAGCAACAACACATCTAGTACCTTAGAGATTTCTGTCACCTCCCCAGATTACTAGAGGCATCACACCGGAGGCTTGCATGGTGATGAAGAAGGCCTCCAGGGTGAATTCTCCCCTCCGACAGGGTGCCGGGAAGAGCTTCAGATCCCTCCCGATCTAGGGATGGAGATGATGGTGGCTATAGACTCTTTCGTGGAATTTAGATCAGTTACTTTGGGTTTCTATATTAGATGCATCTTATAGGAGAAAAGGGAGGCCGAGGGGGTGCCCTAGGCGGCCACACCACCCCCTGGCGTGTGCCAGGTCTGGCCGCGTGGCCAGGTGGTGTGGCAGCCCTCTGGCCCCTCTCCGTCTCGTATTCTAGCTCCGTGTCCCCCTCGGTGAAATACTGACTTGGCTTTTGTCCCGTCCAATTCCGAGAATATTCATTTTCTGACTTTCCTGGAACCAAAAATAGCAGAAAACAGGCAGCTGGCACTGTGGCATCTTGTTAATAGGTTAGTCCAAGAAAGTGTATAAAAAGTACTCCAAAGTGTGGACAAAACATAAGAAAGTAGATAAAAACCAAGCATGGAACATCAAAAATTATAGATACGTTCGCAACGTATCACACGTTTCTCCTAATGAGTGGATGACATGTGGGGCCCATCAGCATGATTAAACGGTAGATGCAGCGAGCAATGTTATCAAGTTCGGAACACGGAGGGGCAACCGAGGGAAAAAATTCTATCATACACACGTTTATTCTAATGAGAGGATGACATGTGGGGTCTAGGAGTTTGATTAAACGGTAGATGCATCGAGCATCGCTATCAAGTTCAGAACATGGAGGGGCGACTGAAGAAAAAAATTCCATCATACACATGATTCTTGTAATGTGAGGCTGGCATGGGGGACCCAACAGCGTGACTACACGACAGAGAGATCGAGCAACTTTATCGAGTTGAAATCAGGGAGGCAATAGCCAAGGAAAAAATTCCATCATGCACACGTCTCTTCTAATGAGAGGATGACATGTGGGACCCCATAGCATGATTAAACGGCAGATGCATCGAGCAACGCTATCAAGTTTAGAACAGGGTAGTGTTGGGTCCGCAGCATAGAAAACAAAAAATTTCCTACGGTGTGAACTACACGCCAAGATCTATCTACTAGGTACAAAGCAAACGGGTGGACATACATCCATAGAGAACTTACCCTCGAAGACAACGAGCTTTGTTAACGAGTAGGAACTCGTGGTTGATGTAGTCGTACACTTGTCGATCTCAAGATCGTGAGGAAGTCCGAGCGCAACTCAGCAGTAGATCCGCACTCGCACACACGCTCAAGCCACGGACAACCTCCACCTCCTCGCTCTAGCGATCCAAAGGAAGCAAAGAACTCCTTCCGCATTTAAATGCCACTGGAACATGTATCTCGCTAATCCGAGACCATGGGGAATAATTCTAGAGGGGAGAGAGATCCTTCACAAGGAGGTGTGTGGATGAAGGAGGGAATGGGTGGCCTTTTATAGGAGGAGGTGCCCTCTCTCCATGGCGGCGCATGGGGGTGATCCTCACCTCCCCATTCATGTGGTGGTAACTCCTCCACATTAAAATGCCTCTTCACATTCCCTTTAAAGTCTCCACTTTAAATGCATTAAGTTTCTCCAAATTTAATTCTCTCATTTAATAAAACTCTTTTATTAAATTTATTCAGAATTTTGTTAATTACTTTAATTAACAAACATTCACATATAGCCCTGCAATATTTCAATATCACATGCAGAACCACTTTCGCAATTTCACCAAACAATTTCCGGTTTCTATTGAAACAATTCCTGCGCTTTGCAATTCTTTTTTGTCTAAAACATATGTGCTCCAAAATGGTGTCCGTAACTCTTATGTGCCACCCTACGGTTCGCGAATAATGCGACATGATCGAGACCCTTCTCCGATCAATAATCAGCAGCAGGACTGGAGATCCGCATCGACTCCTACACATTCAACGATGACTCGTGATCGTGAGAACCTTTAACGCTTGTAACTAAATCCCTTTGTCTCTCGATATATTACATGTCCGAGATTCGATCATCGGTATCTCCATACCTAGTTTGATCTCATTACCGACATGCACTCTTTCTCGCTCCGTGATATAACATTCTAGTGATCACATCACTTGCTTGCAAGCTATCCTAATGTGATATCACCGAGAGGGCCTGAGTATATCTATCCGCTCATCCGGATTGACAAATTCCACTCTTGATCCATGAGCCTCAACATAACACCTTCAGAGAATCGAACCCATCTTTATAGTCACCCCGTTACGGTGTGACGCTTTGATGTTATCAAGATACTCTTCCGTGTTAGCAATTAACATGATCTCATGGTCTAAGGATAAAGATTACTTCGATGATGTTATAGCAATATAAACACAATGACTTGATCGTAATGCTATACTTGGATGAATGTTCATCACATCATTCCACCAATGGTGTGACCTTGTTATTAACAACATCCAATGTCCATGATCGAAACCTTGATCATCTTGTTAATCAACAAGCTAGTCTATAAGAGAGGCATGACTAGGGACCCTTTTGTTTATTAAACACACATGTATTGATGTTTCCTATCAATACAATTATAGCATGTAAAATAAACATCTATCATATACAAGGAATACATAATAACAACTTTATTATTGCCTCTCAGGGCATATTTCCTTCAGTCTCCCACTTACACTAGAGACAATAATCTAGTTCACATAGTGATAAATCTAACACCCATGGAGTTCTGGTGTTGATCATGTTTTGCCCTAGGGAGTACTTTAGTCAACGGATCTGCTACATTCAGGTCCGTGTGCACTTTACAAATCTTTATATCTCCATCCTTGACATGCTCACGGATGGAGTGAAACCGCGCTTAATATGCTTGGAATTCTTGAGACCTTGGTTCCTTGATGCTATTATGGCTCCATTGTTGTCACAATAGATCACCATCGGGTCCAACGTGGGAACCACACCCGCCCGTAATGAACTCTTTCATCCAAATCGCTTCCTCGCTACCGCTTCTAAAGCAAAGAACATATTCCGCCTCCGTTGTTGATCCAGCCACCACAGGTTGTTTGGAGCTCCTCCAACTAACTGTTGCCCCGTTCAAGAGAAATACGTATCCGGATTGAGACTTAGAGTCATCCGGATCAGTGTCAAAGCTAGCATCGACATAACACTTAGCGACTAGCTCTTCTTCACCTCCGTATATAAGAAACATATCCTTAGTTCTTCTCAAGTACTTAAGGATATTCTTGACCGCTATCCAGTGTTCCGAACCTGGATCAGATTGGTACCTACTAGTCAAACTAATAGCATGTGCCACATCTGGTCTTGTACATAGCATGGCATACATTATAGAGCCTATGGCTGAGGCATAGGGGATCTTATCCATTATCTCTATTTCTTCCGGCCAGTAGCGGACTTTGAGTCTTACTCAATGTCTTGCCTTGCAACATAGGTAAGAACCCCTTCTTACTTCCGTCCATATTAAACTTCTTTAATATCTTATCAAGGTATGTACTCTGCGATAGCCCAATTAGGCGTCTTGATCTATCTCTATAGATTTTAATGCCTAATATATATGAAGCTTCACCAAGGTCCTTCATCGAAAATTTGCTGTTTAGATAACTTTTAACACTGTTTAAAAGATCTAAATCATTTCCAATCAATAATATGTCATCCACATATAATATCAGAAATGCCACATTTCTCCCACTCACTTTATTGTAAATACAAGCCTCTCCATAAGTTTGGACAAATCCAAACTCTCTGATCACCTCATCAAAGCAGAGATTCCAACTTCGTGATGCTTGCTTCAATTCATAGATGGATCGCTGAAGTTTGCACACCTTATTAGCATCCTTAGGATCGACAAAACCCTTAGGTTGTATCATATACAACTCTTCTTCAATCTCACCATTGAGGAACACAGTTTTGACATCCATCTGCCATATTTCATAATCGAAATATGCAGCAATTGCTAACATAATCCTAACCGACTTAAGCATCGCTACGGGAGAGAATGTCTCATCGTAGTCAACTCCTTGAATTTGTCGAAACCCCTTTGCGACAAGTCGAGCCTTATAGATGGTCACATTACCATCAGCATCAGTTTTCCTTTTGAAAATCCTTTTATTCTCAACGACCTTTCGGTCGTGAGGTAAGTCCACCAAGTTCCAAACTTGGTTCTCGTACATGGATTCCATCTCGGATTTCATGGCTTCTAGCCATTTGTTGGAATCCGGGCTCATCATCGCTTCTTCATATGTCGCAGGGTCATCCATTTCATCAATCATGAAATTCATAACAGGATTGTCGTACAGTTCAGGAGCTGCACGTGTCCTGCTTGACCTGCGAGGTTCGGTAGTGTCCTCTTTCGGAATTTCATGATCATTATCATTAGCACTCTCTTCATTAGGTGAAGTTAACTCCAAAACAACTTCTGGAGCTGCGCTACTCGCCATTTCATGAAGAGAAGGTTCAATAACCTCTTCGAGTTCTACCTTCCGACTACTCACACCTTTCGTGAGAAACTCCTTCTCAAGAAAGGATCCATTCTTGGCAACAAAGACCTTGCCCTCGGATCTGTGATAGAAGGTATACCCAATTGTTTCGTTAGGGTATCCTATGAAGACGCATTTTTCTGCTTTGGGTTCGAGTTTATCCGGTTGAAGTTTCTTCACACAAACATCACATCCCCAAACTTTAAGAAATGACAGCTTAGGTTTGTTTCCAAACCATAATTCATACGGTGTCTTTTCAACGGATTTAGATGGTGCCCTATTTAAAGTGAATGTAGCGGTTTCCAGTGCATAACCCCAAAATAACAGTGGCAAGTCAGTCAGAGACATCATAGATTGAACCATATCTAATAAAGTACGATTACGACGTTCTGACACACCATTACATTGTGGTGTTCTGGCAGGCGTGAGTTGTGAAACTATTCCACAGTCTTTCATATGTGTGCTAAACTCGTAACTAAGATACTCTCCTCCACGGTCGGACCGCAGAAATTTGATCTTTCTGTTATGATGATTTTCCACTTCATTCTGAAATTCTTTGAACTTTTCAAAAGTTTCAGACTTGTGTTTCATCAAATAGATATACCCATATCTACTCAAATCATCCGTGAAAGTAACAAAATAACGATATCCACCTCGCGCCGACACACACATTGGTCCACACACATCAGTATGTATGATTTCCAATAGATCTGTCGCCCGTTCCATTGAACCGGAAAACGATGTTCTAGTCATCTTGCCCATAAGGCATGGCTCACATGTATCAAATGATTCAAAATCAAGTGATTCCAAAAGTCCATCAGAATGGAGTTTCTTCATGCGTTTAACGCCAATATGACCTAGACAGCAGTGCCACGTATATGTAGATATATCATTATCAAGTTTAATCCTTTTAGCATCAACATTATGAATATGCATAATACTACTATCGAGATCCAATAGAAATAAACCATTCAACATAGGTGCATGACCATAAAAGAGATTATTCATATAAATCGAACAACCATTGTTTTTAGACTTAAATGAATAACCACTTTGCATCAAACACGATCCGAATACAATGTTCATGCTCAGTGTAGGCACCAAATAACAATTATTTAGGTTTATAACTAATCCCGATGGCATATGGAGAGGCAGCGTTCCGACGGCGATCACATCAACTCTTGATCCATTGCCGACCCGCATCGTGACCTCATCCCTTGCTAGTTGTCGCTTGTTCCGTAGCCCCTGAACCGAGTTACATATATTAGCAACTGATCCCGTATCAAATACCCAAAGCATCATGAGTACTATTCAAGTACACATCAATAACATGTATATCACATATACCTCTGTTTGCCTTGCCGGACTTCTTGTCCGCCAAATACTTGGGGCAGTTGCGCTTCCAATGGCCAGTCCCCTTGCAATAGTAGCACTTGGTGTCAGACTTAGGGTCAGCTCGGGGTTTCTTTTCAGGCGTGGCAACAGACTTGCCACCCTTCTTTCCCTTGTGCTTGCCTTTCTTGTCCTTCTTGAAACCGGTGGTCCTATTGATTATCAACACTTGATGTTCTTTCCTAATCTCCACTTCTGCAGTCTTAAGCATTGACAGAAGCTCGGGAAGAGACTTCTTCATTCCCTGCATATTGTAGTTCATCACGAAGCTCTTGTAGCTAGGTGGCAGAGATTGGAGAACACGATGTATGCCTAAGTCAATGGGAATCATTATTCCCAAGGACACAAGCTTATCGGCATCTGCATTTTGAGTACGTGCTCACTAACGGAACTATTTTCCTCCATCATGCAGCTAAAGAACTTTTCTGTAGCATTATAACTCTCTACGGCAGCATGGGTATCGAAAATCATTTTCAATTCTTCCATGGTATCAAAATCATTGCCATTTTCGAGACGCTTTCGAAGTTCTGGCTCTAGCCCATACAGTATGCCGCAATGAACTAAGTTGTGGTCCTCCTAACGAGTTATATAGACGTTCTTTTCCTCGTCAGGGGAATCAGGAGCTGGTGGGGGGCCTAGTGACGCATCTAGCACATATTGCTTTTGTGCAGCAGTGAGGAGAATCCTCAAATTCATAGCCCAGTTGGTGAAGTTGCTACCATTCGTAGAAAGTTTCTCTTTCTCCATGAACACATTGAAATTAAAAGCAGGTGGTGCCATCTACAACAGAATTTGTAAAGTATATTTAGACTAAGTTTATGATAGATTGAGTTCAACTAATCCAAATTACTA
This sequence comes from Avena insularis, assembly GCA_023614405.1. Lineage (NCBI taxonomy): Eukaryota > Viridiplantae > Streptophyta > Magnoliopsida > Poales > Poaceae > Avena > Avena insularis. The sequence goes on from CM042692.1 coordinate 55,216,833, forward strand.
ATGAACTCCCACTCAAAAACGACATCCCTCGTGTCCTTTTGGTGATTACATGAACCAAATCCACTACACCAAGTCCGATCATCACATGAGTCAGTGTAGCTTCAAAGGTGAGCATATATATGGGCATCATATCAACTATATGACTCATGCTTAACCTTTCGGTCCGTGTTCTGAGGCCATGTTTGTACATGCTAGGCTCGTCAAGTAAGAACCTTAGTATTTGTGTGTGTAAAACTGTCTTACACCCGTTGTATGAAAGCGTAGAGTTGAAAACACCCGATCATCACGTGATGCCTCAAAACACAATCCACAAAATGGTGCATACTTAAGGAAGAACACATTTTATCTTGATATCTAAATGAGTGATCATCTTATAATGCTGCCAAACGCGCCAAACTAGCAATATAAGATGCTAACATCTAATGTGTGAAGTGAGGTGATATGGTCCATGCATTTGATCTCTATCATTTGCATCGTGGTATGATCTCTATCATTCCTTTGTGTGTAAGGCCAAGGTCTATGGAACTTACACGTTAAGTGAGTTGTAAGAGTATCTATTATACATCTACTTACAACAATACCATATCAAAACACTAGCCCAACAACGATCTAAACTAGACGCCTCTAATTTATCAATCGCAAGTTTTACGTGGCTTAGGGCTTTCAGAGATAGAACCTGTCTAACCTATGAACATGAACCACAACGAGGATAACCAAGTTATTAGCAACTCGTTGCAAATCAGATATTGACTATAGTAGGAGAGACAGACACCCGCCAGCCACTTATGCAAAACAAGTTGCATGTCAGTCGTGGAACCGGTCTCATGTACGATGACATGTAAGGTTGGTCCGGGCCGCTTCATCCCACTATGCCACCAATATCCAAAGTACATAGAAGATGCAATAACATGATCATCATCACCCACATATAAACATATGTGTACTACCCGTGCAAAGCACCTACGCATAGATCAGGCTCTGATACCACTATTGGGTCCGCAGCATAGAAAACAAAAAAATTCCTATGGTGTGAACTACACGCCAACATCTATCTACTAGGTACAAAGCAAACGGGTGGACATACATCCATATAAAACTTACCCTCGAAGACAACGAGCTTTGTTAACGAGTAGGAACTCGTGGTTGATGTAGTCGTACACTTGCCGATCTCAAGATCGTGAGGAAGTCCGAAAGAACTCAGCAGCAACAAGATCCGCTCGAACACACGTTCAAGCCACCGGACAACCTCCACCTCCTTGCTCCAGCGATCCAGCAGAAGCAGCAACTCCTTCCAGACGAAATGCCACCGGGAACATGTATCTCGCTAATCCGAGACCATGGGGGAATAATTCTAGAGGGGGAGAGAGATCCTTCACAAGGAGGTGTGTGGATGAAGGAGGGAATGGGTGGCATTTTATAGGAGGAGGGGGGTGCCCCCTCTCTCCATGGCCAGCGCATGGGGGGGTGACCCCTCACCTCCCCCATTCATGTGGTGGTAACTCCTCCACATTAAAATGCCTCTTCACATTCCCTTTTAAAGTCTCCACTTTGAATGCATTAAGTTTCTCCAAATTTAATTCTCTCTCATTTAATAAAACTCTTTTATTAAATTTATTCAGAATTTTGTTAATTACTTTAATTAACAAACATTCACATATAGCCCCTTGCAATATTTCAATATCACATGCAGAACCACTTTCTGCAATTTCACCTGAAACAATTTCCGGTTTCTATTGAAACAATTCCTGCGCTTTGCAATTCTTTCGTCTGAAACATATGTGCTCCAAAATGGTGTCCGGTAACTCTTAAGTGTGCCACCCTACGGTTCGCGAATAATGCAGACATGATCGAGACCCTTCTCCGATCAATAATCAACAATGGACCTCGGAGATCCGTCGACTCCTACATATTGATCGATGACTCATGTGATCGTGAGAACCTTTAACGCTTGTAACTAAATCCCTTTGTCTCTCGATATATTACATGTCCGAGATTCGATCATCGGTATCTCCATACCTAGTTTGATCTCGTTACCGACATGCACTCTTTTCTCGCTCCTGATATAACATTCTAGTGATCACATCACTTGCTTGCAAGCTATCCTAATGTGATATCACCGAGAGGGCCTGAGTATATCTATCCATCATCCGGATTGACAAATTCCACTCTTGATCCATGAGCCTCAACATAACACCTTCGTAGAAAGAATCGAACCCATCTTTATAGTCACCCTGTTATGGTGTGACGTTTGATGTTATCAAGATACTCTTCCGGTGTTAGCAATTAACATGATCTCATGGTCTAAGGATAAAGATTACTTCGTATGATGTTATAGCAATATAAACACAATGACTTGATCGTAATGCTATACTTCAGATGAATGTTCATCACATCATTCCACCAATGGTGTGACCTTGTTATTAACAACATCCAATGTCCATGATCAGGAAACCTTGATCATCTTGTTAATCAACAAGCTAGTCTATAAGAGAGGCATGACTAGGGACCCCTTTTGTTTATTAAACACACATGTATTGATGTTTCCTATCAATACAATTATAGCATGTAAACTAAACATCTATCATATACAAGGAATACATAATAACAACTTTATTATTGCCTCTCAGGGCATATTTCCTTCAGGTAGCGCGGGCGAAGGAAAAAAGTTCCATCATACATACAATTCTTCTAATGAGAGGCTGGCATTTGGGACCCAGCAGCCTGACTAAACGACAAACACATCGATCAACATTATCGAGTTCAAATCAGAGAGGCACGACTGAAAAGTATGGTCCACTAGAGAAACTGACGTCCGGGACCCACACGCCTCAAAGGACTTCGGTGAGTCAACATCGCGCGAGGAAACGAAAATCTTGCTTCTACCACACACTGGCCGAGCTTCCTCCATGTTTTTAGTGGTTCCGTCATAGTAGAGGGCCACAAAACCGGAAAAAAAGTTTTTGCATCGACCACGATCGAACCGAGAAATTCATCGCAGAAGACACGCCTTCTACGACGACTGTCGGGCCAAGTCGTTGCGGAAGGAAACTTTTCTAGTAGTGTTATGACACAAGAAAATAATATAAGAGATCTAACAGAAGTCTTTGATGACTTGGGGCAGGCCATAACACATTTAGATAGATATCTAAGTATGGTAAAAACTCAGTGTGAGCAAATAAATGAAACCTAAACTTTGATTTTAAACCAAGGAAATTTCAATACTGTTTCTACTAACATTGTTACTAGACATGGTACAGAAACTCAGGAGCCATAAGGACCACCTTGGTATCAAGAAGAACAAGCTCGAAAAGCGAGAGAGACTCAAGAGATGAGTCAACAAGAAGAGGATTTAGTCGATCCCCAGGATGATATTGATTATGAGGCCTAGAAAAGGGAGAACGAAGCTTCCAAAACTAGAGAAGAAGAGGAAGCAGGGGACAAGCATAAACTGTATGATTCAGATGCTGAGACAATCGATTCAAGGGAAGAGGCTGATCTTAGAAAGGAACAAGAAGAGCAAGTTATCATTCCGCATGAAGAACATGCCGATAAGCAAAATTCAGCTGCAAGGAAAAACAAAAAGAATGCTGAACCGGTGGCAAAGGTAAAAGAGAAGGTAATACCTACTTAAAAGAAAATTACTTATCCTAACTGAGTGCAATACAAACCGGATAAATCTATATATGACTCTTTTACTGAGGCAGTGGGTAGCTTGCATTTAGAACTTCCTTTAACTGATGCTATTCAAGTTCCTACTTATAAAAAAATTATGTGAGACATCCTTAATAGAAAGAAGAAGGTAACTAAGACTGTAGCAATAATGAAAAGCTTTGGTGATAAGCTGCCTACTAAGCTTGGGGACCCATGGATACCAACCATCTCCTGTGCAATAGGGAAAACTAATATATTCAATGCTCTTTGTGTTCCCTATTTAAGAAGTTGAATCTTGGAGAATGTTCTCATGCATCAATAACTTTACAAATGGCAGATAAGAAAACTAAACAACTTGTCGGTATGATCGAAGATGTTCTACTTAGAATAGATCAACATGTCATACCCACTGATTTTATTATCCTTAATGTTCCTGAGGATGACAAACTGTCTATCATCCTTGGAAGACCTTTTCTTAGCACATCTGGAGCTAACATAGATTGCTCTAGCGGTAAGAATGTCTTCAATATATATGATGATCAGATTGTTTGATACTTTCCAAAGAATCGAGAACATAATGGAAAATATGTTCTGCCACCTAACCGTGTTCAAGTAGCAAGGACTGAAGAAAAAGAGCAGCTTGAGATAAACGCCAATGATATGGAGTTTGACTAATCAAAACTCTATAATACTTAATGGGAGTTAACCCATTCTTAATAAATTAAGTTTAAATTTTTCATAATGTTACTACTTTATTATTTGTATGCTCTAATAAATTTATTTTGAGTTTCTTCAGTGAATTTACCTTAGCGAAGTTGAGAAGCAAGGGAGAAATGAAGAAAGGATAAAGTTTTAGATCAAATAATGACCATCGGTATGACCGGGGTACGACCATACCGTGCGACCGTAACGAGTCTCGACGAATTCAGCAATGGGAACAACGTTGGTAACTAGAGGTGGTATGGCCGGGGTATGGCCGTACTGCGTGCCCATGCCGAACCTCGACAAAATTGATCAAGTTCTTAGTACCTATAACGCCCAGCGGTATGGCCGGGGTATGCTCGTACCATGCGCTCGTACTAGGTCGACCAAGTTTGATCTCGAACCCTAACTTCGATCCAACAAAGGATTTACCACTGACCAAGCGGGCTGCGCCATACCGCCTGTCTGCACTGAGTACGTGGCTGGTCAGTAAAGGCAAGGCTGGCTCCCAGCCAACCTCCTTCTTCTTCCTCTTTCTTCCTTGTTCTTTATATCTCCACCTCGAACCCTAGCCTCCTAGAACCTTTGATTCTTCATTGATTTCGTGTTTTTGAGTTGGGGAATCTTCACATCAGTAAGTTTCTCATCTGATCCATACTCTATTTTCTGAAATCCATGGTTGAATTCATCACATTGGCTATTTAGATGAGTTCATCATATTTTTAGATTATTGTTGATTTCTCACGTTAGGATTTTTAACTTCTACCTATAATCGTTTGTTCATGTGATAGAAACTTGATGCCTATATTTTTCTTCAAAACTTTTGTAGCACAATGCATAAGATTAGAAGGATTTTTCTGCTCGGGCAAGGGCTCGGGTACGGCAGGAGCCTCAGGCTCCTCCAAGCCACTGGGTTCGAAGAAGAGGCACTCGGAGGTGGACAGCTTGAGGGACGCCATGAGCCGAGACTATGAGAGGGTGGAGTAAGCGCAAGGTTTTACCCACCAAGTGGGTAGACCGTGAGTTCCTCTCCCGTCGGGGTCTTTTGTAGGAATTCGAGCAGATGACTGTGCAGACTGGCATGGTCAACTTCTCCTACCTCTCCGTTGACACCTACAAGCTCTCCATGTTCGAGTTCCTTTCATCGTTCCATGATGATCTCGAGGCCCAAGAGCGTAATTGCACTATAAGTTTTGTACTCAATGGGCAGCTCCACAACCCGACCTTCTATGAATTTTGTGATAGTTTCGGATTCTCCCATGAGGGGGAACTCGATATTGATGACAATGTGCACATGGAGGCAATGCATTCTTGGGAGAAAATTGCTATCCACAGGAACACTGATTATTTGCGCAAAAAGAGCGCCACCATTCAGAATCCTACTATCTGTTATTTTCATACCTTCATTGTTAATTATATTTTTGGGAAAGATGATGTCGGGGTAATGGCAGGCCCCTAAATAAGTGTAATTCATATGGCCTTGCATCTAGAGATGGAGCAAAAGGTAAACTTGGGTGCTTTACTCATCTAGCACTTTTGCCACCAAAGGTCGGCTTCCGCGGGGGACATTCGTTGTGGTGGGTTGATCACACAGATCACCTACGCAAACAAATTTGTCCTAGCACAGGAAAGAGCTGTGGCTATTAGTAAGATACTAGATGACATTCATATGGCTAGCACCAAGTTCATGGGGGTCTATAGACCCGAATGTGCCCTTCGTGCTTACCAGTTTTATTTTGAGCCTAACGGTGATCTCCACTAAATTTTGCTTCCTTTTGTCCAAGATTTTGGTTTTACCGGTATACAGAGTTGGGTCCTCACTGAGGAGGAGTTCCGGCAGACAATGATCCTCTCAGGGAGGACTACGTCGCAAGGTGGCCACCCCAACTGGGAAAATGCAGTAGCTGGCCAACAGCAGCAAGATCAAGGCGAAGAAGATTACCATGGTGCATGATGGGACGATTACGGTCAACAACACTATCACCAATAGCCTTTCCACCAACACCAACAAGGTATGCCTCCACCACAACCAGGATTCAACAATGTCCCGAGGGGCGAGTTTGACCAGGTGGTGCATCGCATTGACAACATAGAAAACATGTTGTATGATGCAAACGCCAACATAGTCAACCTCACCAAGGACTTCACATATTTCATGACCCTTTTCACCAAAGATAACCATTTTCTACTAATGTTAACATCACAATTAGCGAATCATTGGTTTCTTTTGATAGTTTTCAGGTAATGAACATTTATTGGAGATCTAATAGCATTTGTGGGCTAAATGCACCAAAATAAGTCAATCCCCAATTGGAGCCCCTTTCATTGGAGGCGTCCAGTATGCATAACAACCACCGGTACAGTCAAGGTGCGCCCATATCGCCTGCACATAATACACGCCAACACCTTCCTTATATCAATACAAGCAACTTTTGTGAAGAGAGAGAGGCGAGAAGAACCACAAAACAGAAGATATAGGCGCTACAAGCCATCTAGAGGGGAGTATCAGATCTAGAAGAAGAGAAGAACTTCACCTTGTTCCTCGATGATCTCTAACCTCAAAACCACACACTCCACCATTGTTCCCATCATTACCTAGAGAGAGATATTGGCACTTGTAAGATTATAGTTTGATACTTTGATCTACCTTCGGTTTGTATTTGATTTGATCTTTAATCGCTATTGTGGTTTGCTACAGTAACTTTGAGATGATTTTTACTTGCAATACAATTATGCCTTTGATTTGTTCCTCTCATGTCTGAGTAAATCCCCATAGGCATGGGAGATGTAGGGGATTGGTGAGATGTGTTGTGCCTCTTTTAAATCCATCCATTTGTGATTGTTGTACTGCTTATTTAATAGTGAGAATGATTATCTATGTTTGCCTAATGCTTGTTATCTAATTTAAGGGCCTAGGTAACATGATCGAAAGATCTCATAGGTATGAACTTGTATGCTAGTAATTCGGCAACCCCCCGAGTGACACGACTGATATCAATGAAGAGCTAGCACCACTCGAGGATAACAAGGAACCATCAAAATTAAAGCCTTGTTCTAGTCGCATGACCTCAATTAATGTGTTGACCATGGAAAATGCTCAGGCAGAGTTAGAGGAAACCAGGCAAAAGGTGCTGGTAGAGGCCAAAAAGGTGTCGGCCTTGCGGGAGTCCTTAAACAGGACCCTGCGAGAATATGCCAAAGCTAACAAGCTTGACGTCGCGCCCGAACGGGTAGACGAACTAAGATTGAGAGGGAAAAACCTCATGGATGACATCAACAAAGAGCATGATGCTCATAGAGCGGAGTCAGAGGATTTGGGCTTGCCGAGGTACAGTACCCCGGCAAAAAACCTAAGAGCGGCAAATGCCGCAGCATTAGAGTTAGAGGGCCGATCACAGGCCCGCGTAAACAGCAAGAAAGAGTGAACGAGCTGGTGCGCATCGCGAACCAGCAAAACGAGGAAATGCTCAGAGCAAACCCGGCGAGGCCGGGGGCCTCGCGAATGGTTCATTCGGCAGGAGCAGCACCTGCCTTGTCCGCAGCAGCAGCATCTTCACCCGGAAATAACGCTCGAAGAGACAAAGCAGTAACCTCGGGAAAGAGGAACAAGCAGATTGTCCCATATGATCCGGCAATGGCCGGAAAGGCAAATGAGAATAGAGGCAATACAAGCCGAGGTAACAGTGGGGAGAGGAACCACGGCCGTGTGGACAAAGATGGCGGAAGCCGAGGCAACAGAGATCTCGGCAGAAGAGAACCCGCGAGAGGCAATCATGAGAACAATACCCCGGTCGAAGTAAGGAGAGAACTACCACTCAACCCGCAATCGAGGCATGAACCCCGGCAGGAAAGAGAAACGAGGCCAGCTCGCCACAATCAAATTAATGAGAGATACAATGATGGTTATTCCGAAATGGAATATATGATCCATGGCAGAAACAACCATTATGGAATACAAGACAGAGTTCTGTACAGAGATTTGCCGTCAAATGATGCAAGAGTGAAGCTAGACCGGCTATACAGGTCCGAATTATTGGAAGAACAGGGTCCACCAGGGCCGACATGCTTTGGACCACGATCATGGAAGCCACCGTGCTTTAAATTTCAGCTAGCAAGGGGCACCAAAACATATAATGGGAGTACCAAACCACTAGACTGGTTGATTGACTATGCCACTGCTGTAAAAATAGCGGGTGGGAACTTACGATGGGCAGTACGGTATGTACCACAAATGCTGGAAGGACCAGCTAGGGTGTGGCTGAATAATCTACCAGCCAGCAGTATCAACTGTTGGCTGGATTATACTGCTGGCTGGATTTTGAGGAAATGTTTGTCAGCAACTTTACTAGCACATACAAGAGGCCAAATAGGCCACAACAGTTAGCCATGTGCAAGCAGAGGCCGAATGAAACAGATAGAGAGTTTTTAACTCGGTGGTGCAACCTGAGAAACTCATGTGAAGGAGTCATAGAATCGCAAGCAATAGCTTGGTTCGCGCAAGGATGCCGTTATGGCAGCGTCTACAAAGAGATACGCCGACCACACTGGCAGAAACTATCAGAATAGCGGACTCCTACGCATTAGGAGATCCGACGTAACCAGAATTAATGTCGGCAGATCACCGCGAGCAACAGGACCATTATGCAAGAGATTTGGCCGGGTCATCCAGGCGCGGTGATTTCAGAGGAAGAAGAAGAGAGGAAAGGCCGGGTTATAGATATAATTCGGCTCAAGTGGCGGCAGTAGCGCAAGATAAGCCGAGTCACGGAGCGACTCAACGGCAAAAGAATGGTCCTCAGCAGTGGACACCAAGGAATGAAGGAAAATGGCAGTGGACCCCCGAACAAAAGAAACAGTGGCAGGAGAGGCCGAAGTACAGGTTCAAATCCATGTTAGATCAACCGTGCAAATTTCACACGTCAAACCCATCCAGGCCAGCCAACCATACAACCCGCCAGTGTGCATGGATGAAAAATGCAATGGGGAACCCCGCAGGAGTTCAGGCACCCCATCAAATACATCAGCAGCATCAACCACAGTTGAATGGAGCAAATGCACAGCAACTGATGTTACCGCCTCCTCCCCCGAGGTACGATAACTCGGATCGGAGAGACGCGGTGCATCAAGTGATGAACCAAGTCCAGGATGGAAGAACAAACCCGGCGAATACGAGACGCAATGATTACAGAGAACATCATCACCCCATTATGCGGTTCACAACGGAACAACAAGACAAGCAAAGTGTGCAGCGCCGGCATATGGAAGTAAATGCAGTAATGCCGGTAGTACCAAGATATGTGCCCTGGTCGGATCAGGAGGTAACTTGGAGCATAAAGGATCATCCCAGGATAATGCCGAATCCCGGATCATATGCACTCGTGCTGGATCCGACATTTGTCGGGCCGAGCATCAATGTCAAATTCTCAAAGGTACTCATAGACAATGGAAGTAGTATCAATATCATGTACAAAGATACCATGCATAAACTCGAAATATCGCAGAACATGTTGCACTCCACGAGGACCACTTTCCGTGGGATAGTGCCAGGGCTTTCATGTGAACCCATTGGTAAGGTCCGAGTGGATGTGTTATTCGGCACAAGAGACAACTGCAGAGCAGAGAATTTAGAGTTTGAGGTGGTGGATCTATAGAGCTGTTATCATGCTCTACTCGGACGACCAGCGTTGGCCAAATTCATGGGCAGCTGTCATATAAGTTATCTAAAAATGAAGCTACCCGGACCACAAGGAGTGATAACTATAACAGGGGATTACAAGAAGTCAATGGAGTGTGCTTCAGCCGGGTCAAATTTGGCCGAATCATTGGTTATAGCAAGAGAAAAAAGAAGGATTCAGGAGGTAACAGCATGGCCAGGCGAGCAAAATTGAACATGCCGCACTAGCCAACCCGCATGGCGCTTCTTCTTTTCAAATTACTAAAGAAACGAAGAAGTTTCAGATAGACGAGCAATTCCCGGAGCGTACTGTTACTATTGGTGCAGGCCTGGACGCTAAATAGGAAAGCAAGCTCACCAACTTCCTTCGTGAGAATCGGGACATATTTGCATGGTCAACTCAGGATCTACAAGGTGTTCCAAAGGAGTTGGCTGAGCACTCTTTGAATGTAAGGCCAGGAGCAAGGCCGGTGAAGCAACCTCTCCGCCGTCGCAAGACAGAGAAAAATAATAGGGGATGAAATAGCTCGGCTCCTCGCAGCCGGGTTCATCATGGAGGTGCTGTATCCGGATTGGCTATCGAATCCGGTGCTAGTAGAAAAGAAGAATTATGATCCCAATGTAGCCATTGTATGGCGAATGTGTATCGATTACACGAACCTGAACAAGGCGTGTCCAAAAGATCCTTTTCCATTGCCTAGAATAGACCAAGTCATTGATTCGACCGCTGGTTGTGAGTTATTGTCATTTGTAGACGCGTATTCTGGTTTCCACCAGATACCGTTAAATCCGGCCGATCAAATAAAGACTGCGTTTATTACCCCGTACGGGGCTTATTGCTATCACACAATGCCATTCGGCCTGCGAAACGCATGAGCAACATATCAGAGATGTATGCAAAAATGTCTACACGATCAGATAGGAAAAAATGTACAAGTATATGTAGACGACGTGGTCATCAAAACCAAGGAAAGCAAAACGTTACTGGAAGATATCCGGCAGACTTTCGCGAACCTGAGAAGGTTCCGAATGAAGCTTAATCCGGAAAAATGCACGCTTACGGCCGTGGAAAATTACTTGGTTTTCTTGTATCTAGCCGAGGTATAGAGGCCAACCCAACAAAGATAAAGGCAAGAGAAAGAATGGAATTGCCAAGATGCTTAAATGATGTACAAAAATTCACGGGTTGTCTAGCCTCGCCACCGGTTTGTATGTCGGGAGAGAAGGCACTACCATTATATCAGGATGAAGAAATCGATAAATTCATTTGACTCCACAAGCGGACACAAGCGTTTCATGAGTTGAAAAAAATGTTGGTCACGGCACCTATTTTGGCTTCTCCATTATCAAAAGAGCCTATGTTACTTTATATAGCGGCTACCAACAGAGTAGTAAGTGTTGTAGTCGTGGTAGAACGACTTGAAGATGGTAAGTCCGTACAGAGGCCGGTATATTATTTAAGTGAGGTGTTATCCACTTCAAAACAGAATTACCCACATTATCAGAAGATGGCTTATGGGGTGTATATGTCGGCGAAAAAGCTTAAACATTACTTTGAAGAACATCCCATCAAAGTGATCTGTGAAGCGCCCATAGCCGACATATTGAGCAACAAAGATGCAAGTGGCCGAATAGCAAAATGGGCAATCGAGTTGTCACCATACGCTCCACAATTTGATAGGAGAGATGCAATCAAATCTCAAGCAGTCGCCGACTTCTTCGTAGATTGGGCCGAAGTACAATATGAGCCACCATTACCAGATCCAAATTATTGGACGATGCATTTCGATGGTTCCAAACTAAGAAATGGTTTGGGGGCAGGAATAGTGTTAACCTCGCCTAAAAAAGATCAGCTGAAATATGTGCTACAAATACATTTTGCCACGTCTAATAATGTAGCCGAGTATGAAGCACTAGTCCATGGATTGAAAGTAGCAAATGAGATTTGCATACGAATCTTATGCTATGGGGACTCGGACCTAGTAGTACAAATAAGTCTCGTGCAATTGGGATGCATTAGATGCTAATATGGCTTTATACAGATTTCATGTGCAAAAGATCAGTGGATACTTTGAAGGATGTGAATTTCACCACATACCTCGGGCAGAAAATGATGCCGCAGACACGTTGTCAAAGCTCGGATCAACCCGGCAGTCAATCCCACCGGGTATTGCCCTTGAACACCTCAGAAAACCATCAATAATCCCTTCACCAGAATCCGAATCTATCTTTATTCCGGCTAATTCGGCAGCAGACAATGTGCCGATGGAAGTAGACCAGCAATATAACTCGAATCCCCAAGAGGAGGACAGTGAAGTAAGCACAATCATAAAGAAAGCCGAGACGGATATGTCGGCAGAAAACATGGAAATAGACAATGAGAGTGCACCAGAAAAAGTCACACCGCCATGGGCGCAACCCATATTCTCTTACCTTAAAGAGTCAATATTGCCGGATAATGAAGTATTAGCTAGACAAACTGTAAGGAGAGCAAAAGCTTATACAATCATAAACAATGAGCTGTATAAAAGAAGCGTCACAAGCGTATTGCAGAAATGTGTGAGTTCGGCGAAGGCAGAGATCCTCCCGGATATACATCAAGGAGAGTGGACACCATGCCTCATCGTGCCTTGGTAGCCAAAGCATTCAGGCATGGATTTTATTGGCCAACGGCGTTGAAAGAAGCCAAAGAGTTGGTTGAAAAATGCAATGGTTGTCAGAGATATGCAACCAGGATACATATGCCATCGGCCGAGTTAAAAACAATACCCATCACTTGGCCATTTTCTGTGTGGGGCTTAGATATGGTGGGACCATTTAAGCCGGCCCGAGGGGGAATGACCCACATATTGGTTATGGTGGACAAGTTCACAAAATGGATTGAGGTGAAACCAATAAAAAAATGCGATGGGCCCACATCAGTGAAATTTCTCAAAGATATTATTTTAAGATATGGGTATCCGCACAGTATTATTACGGATAATGGCACAAATTTTGCAGAAGGAGCCTTCGCCAGATTTTGCAGAGAGAAACACATAAGACTAGATGTTGCCTCTGTGGCTCACCCAGCATCTAATGGGCAAGTAGAGAGGTCTAATGGACTAGTATTGTCAGGAATAAAACCACGACTTGTTGAACCACTGCAAAGGTCGGCAGGATGTTGGATTGAGGAACTCCCAGCCGTATTATGGAGCCTCAGGACTACTCCGAATAGATCAATAGGCTATACACCATTCTTTCTGGTATACGGGGCAGAGGCCGTGCTTCCAGCCGACAGAATACATGACTCGCCAAGAGTTACTCAGTATACAACCTCAGAGGTAAACGAAATAGCTCGGTAAGATACGGTAGACCTGCTAGAAGAAGCCAAAGAACTGGCACTATCACGATCAGCTATTTATCAGCAGAACTTGCGACGATATCACAGCAAGAAGGTGAATCCAAGGGTATTCAAAGAAGGAGATTTAGTCCTCCGACTGGTGCAACGCACGACCGGCATGCACCAACTGTCACCTCCATGGGAGGGACCATTCATTGTGAGCAAAGCATTACATAACAATGCCTATTATCTAATCGACGCTCAATCCCCCAAAAGGAACAAGGCAGACAAAGCTGGCGAAGAAACGAAGCGGCCATGGAATGTAGCCTTGCTTTGTCCATTTTACTCATAGCATAGTATTTCAAGGTCAAGGACCAATGATGTATTAAACCTCGGCATCCAGAGTAGTTACTCGGGGACTGCAATATGTTATTTCAATTTCAGGTTATGTATTAAAACCTCAGCGTCCCGAGCAGTGACTCGGGGACTGCCATATGTTATTTCAATTTCATCTTATGTATTAAACCTCGGCGTCCAGAGCAGTGACTCGGGAACTGCCATATGTTAATTTCAATTTCATCTTATGAATCAAACCTCGGCGTCCAGAACAGTAACTCGGGGAATGCCATAGGTCATTTCAATTCCATGTTGTGTATTAAACCTCGGCATCCAGAGCAGTGACTCGGGGACTGCTATATGTTATTTCAATTTCATATTACGTACTAAACCTCGGCATCCAGAGCAGTGACTCAGGGACTGCTATGTGATATTTCAATTTCATCTTATGTACTAACCTTCGGCATCCAGAGCAGTGACTCGGGCCTGCTATATGTTATTGAAATTCCGTTTTATGTACTAAACCTCGGCACTCAAAGCGGCGACTCGAGGACTACCATATACCACCCCAGGGTTATGTTGAGCACCAAAATTTGACACCATGAGCAGCACCTCGGCAGTGATCTTATATCGTTCCTGAAATTCAGTTTACACACTAGACTTCAGCGGAACAGACAGTCACTCGGGGACTGCCATATATTGTTCCAAGGGGGCAGTCAATCTTTGATACAAAAAAGGTATCACACTTCAGAATAAGAGCAGATTAACCCCATATGACGTGCGAAGCTTACACCCAGATTACTCGACTAAAAAACGAGAGAACAAAGACAAAGATACATCCTAACAACAACAAGATTGCAGGCTACCAAAGCAAGAATTCGGATGGAAGCCCACTTAAACAAAGTTATAATAACTGCAAACTTATATGTCACAGCAATGTACGGCAAAAGGAGATTCAGGTCATATAGGAAATAAACAAGTGTTCCACGGACATCGTACGCCCGGCATACCAGGGACAAGTAATAACTTAAAGATTTTTCGTTGGAGAGGCAATAGTTGTGGTAGGAGCCGGATGCTCCGAGATAGGCGGGGCCTCGACCGAGGTTTCGCTTTCCAACAGACTGCACGACTTGGCTGAAGCTAGAGGCTGCCGAGGGGCATCGCTTTAGCTTGAATGCCCAGTACCTTTAGAGGAGGATCACGCGTCATCGTTGCCGTCCGAGCTCGAACTGGAGTCGCCAGAGGAAGCCGAATCATCTTCACCTTCACCCTGTTCAGCCGAGTTATTGTCTGATGTGTCTTCTACCGCAACCTCGTCGTCCGAGTTCATGAGAAAGCTCGGACCTTCATTCCAGGTATGCACGTCGGCATACTCAACGAGCTGGAAGGCGTGAGCTTGCCGAAGAGCAACAAAGGTGGGGTCCTCAACCCAACGAGAACCTGTGCGCAAATTCCTCAGGATATCAAGAGAAATGTCTTCGTACCATGACATGATAACGGTGAGGGCCATATCAGCGCCCAGCCTACCAAATTGATTCCCTCCAGACTTAGTTGTTTTTCGATGCCATAAGTCTTTTCACCAGTAATTGACCTCATTGATATCGGGGTCCCGAAGTGTTCGCCAGAGAACATGGTAAGCTCGAATAGCCGCACCAAGTCCCCGCCCATAATTTTCATCGGACCAATAGCAAGACCGACAGCGACAAGGAAATCTTCCATCGAGTAATTCAATCAACAGGACACCTCGGCGCTTACGAGCTGCAAGAACCGCCGAGCTCACAGGCTTAGCTTCCGGAAATGACTGCAAGAAACACTAATGTGTCAGGAGATAAGAAACTTACACTGAATATAATTCGGCTGAGATAAGAAACTTACAATTAATATAACTCAACATTTTATGGAGGTCTTTAGCAGATGATCTTGCTCTTCTCAAATGAAGCAATTTCTCGCCATTCCTCGAAGTTTTCAGTTCGGCAGCCTCAAGGAGTTCTTTATTCTTCTACAGCTCCAAAGCCAGCCGATTCTTCTCTTCGGAGAATTCCTGATCGACCTTTTCTAGTTCAGATTTCTGAGAGAGCTTAAGGGTCTCCACCTCGGCCCGTAGGCGAGCTATTTCATCATCTTTTTCTTTTTAGTCACTTGAATGAGTAGCGCTTTGTTCTAAAAAATGCAGCATCACGTCAGGCATAGGCGTGCAATCTTGGTGAGATGCTGCGAAGGTTTGCAACTCGGCTTTGCCACAGCCAAACAAAAAAAAAAGTTTTAGCGCGTATTCTAAAGGGCGAAAAGGTGTAGGGTAAGAAGGAAACTAACCTTCCAAGCTCTTGACTTTCTTCTCAAGACGAATGTTGAGATTATTGATATTACCTGTTTACCAAAAAAGTGAGCCGACACCTCGCGGACAAAAGTAAGTCGAAAACGATGAAAAGGAACTATCAACTTACCAGCCTTTTTTACCACAGGAAGGACTTTCTCGTATTTCTCTTCTAGTTTGCGGTGCGAAAAAAGCAGCCTTTGAAATTCGGTAGTCCGCCTGTCATGTGCAACCTGAACAATGGAGCAAAACGATGATTAAATGTCCGAAGCTAAAATAGATCCGAGTTAAGCGAAAACTTAACCCGGATCTAGGTGGCTGGATATTCAAAGCCAAAACAGATCCAAGTTAAGCGAAAACTTAACCCGGATCTAGGTGGCTGGATATTCGAAAACAGATCCGAGTTGCTAAAACTTAACCCGGATCTAGGTGCTGGACATTCAAAGTTAAACAGATCAAGTTAAGCGAAAACTTAACCCAGATCTAGGTGGCTGGACATTCAAAGTTAAAGTAGATCCGAGTTAGCGAAAACTTAACCTGCATCTAGGTGGTCGGATATTCAAAGTTAAACAGATCCGAGTTAAGCGTAAAACTTAACCCGGATCTAGGTGGCTGACATTCAAAGTTAAACAGATCCGAGTTAAGAAAACTTAACCCATCTAGGTGGCTGGACATTCAAAGTTAAAAGTAGATCCGAGGTTAAGCGAAAACTTAACCTGCATCTAGGTGGCGGATATTCAAAGTTAAACAGATCCGAGTTGCTTAAAACTTAACCCGGATCTAGGTGGCTGGATATTGAAGTTAAACAGATCCGAGTTGCTTAAAACTTAACCCAGATCTAGGTGGCTGGACATTCAAAGTTAAAACAGATCCGAGTTAAGCTTAAAACTTAACCCAGATCTAGGTGGCTGGATATTCAAAGTTAAAACAGATCCGAAAGGTTTAAAACTTAACCCAGATCTAGGTGGCTGGATATTCAAAGCCAAAAGTAGATCCGAGTTAAGCGAAAACTTAACCCAGATCTAGGTGGCTGGATATTCAAAGCCAAAACAGATCCGAGTTAAGTGAAAACTTAACCCAGATCTAGGTGGCTTGATATTCAAAGCCAAAACAGATTCGAGTCAGGCGAAAGCTTAACCCGGACCTATGTGGCTAGACATTCAAAGAACAGCTAGATAAAATTTAAGCAAAGTTTAAGATAGATGTACTCGGATATAGGCTCGAACCCTAAATTAAGTCGAGTTAAGTATAGCACTATAAAAACTTCCAAGCGAATAACAAATTACTCGTTTGCAAGTTTTGGGGACTAATGTATATATAATAGCATATGGAGAATTAGTCTAAACCCCGAGAAGTAGCAATTACCTCGTTCATCTTGTTGCTATCCAGAATGATCTTGGCAGCTTGATCCAAACGGCTGCTGATGTCGGAAAGTTGAAACGGCTGACTGTTTCGATTGCCCTCAAGCTGAGAGAAGATTCTAGTTATGAGCATATTCCACCAAATGAGCCGAGGTCGTTCCCACTAGCCGTCCGGTTAAGACTTTACCTCGGACATGTTGTGCAACCATCGCAGCAGCAGGGCTTGTATGAAGAGTGTTGGTGCCGCAGCCGAGGTAACGGAGGCTTTGGTAGGCGCAGTTCCTTTGTGCAGCACGTCGGCAATACTCGGCTGAGAAGAGCCGGCAAGACCTTTTTGGGAAGTGGAAGCTTTGGTGGCAACAGTTTTTCTTACTGTGGAAGAGGCACCAGCAGGTTTATACCTCGACAATGGGAACAAAGGCCTTTAGGAGCAGGAGGATCAAGCGCAGAGGACGCCGAGTATTAACGACCACGGCCGAGGCTGGGTTACTGCAGGAGCTACCGAGGTAGAAAGAGGCTCGTGGATATGCTCGGATTCAATGGAGGGGCAACGGTTCGTAGAAATCTCGAGACACGAGTATCAAAGATCGTGACGAGGGGTGACAGATGCGAGCGGAAGGAGACGAGTATGAGCAGGACTAGGAATCCTGTATCTTCAACGGCGGAGGAGACGGTATTTAATCGGGCAAGCTTAGTCATGCTAGGACCGCCAGGATTAACGGAAAGCGAGCACTGCGAAAATAAGAAAGAAAAAGGGTGTTAGGATGAAAATGTAGAGAGGAAACAAGAAATACGAGCAAAATGAACTCATTCTCATGACCTGTGCATGGTCTTGCGCCGGGAGGATTCGGAGCACTTCTTCATTCGCTTGGGGGCCGCCCGAGGCACTAGCAGGAGCCCGCTGCTTCGAGGTAATCGGGGCCGGATGCAATAGGCTCAAGGCCATGAACCCGACCTACCGGATTAGCTGGAAAGTAGAAGCCGGAAATGCATAAGAAATAGGCATTGCAACTACCTCAAGAACTTGGGCCTCGTGAATCACCTTCCTCCTCATGGACCAAGTCTTACGACGAAGCGCGGTCGGAGCGGGATCCGACTTAGGACGAATTCTTCGAGTCCGACTCCCCGACGTCTGAGGTGTTCCGTCCGCCAGTCCACGGAAGCGACAAAACCCTGCATCCTTGTCCTTTGCTCGAACCTCTGTGGAGGCTAAAAGAAGGAAGGTTAGCGAAAAACAGCTATGAAGACAATAGAAAATCAGCATTGATGGTTTAACTTATCAAGGGAGGAGGATGATTATGGTAAACGGTTTCAATCCCCAAGTCCAATCTTCAGTGCATCTCTGCCTTAAATATAGCTTGGACACGCTTGAAGACGAGGTAGTTGTCCAAATGACTCGAGACTGTTGGGATCAAGTGGACCACCATGTAGCAAAGTTTGTGCCCTTTTCGAATGGGCAAATTCGCCATCGATGAAGGTAGCCATCAAGTCCTTGCCGATAACCTGCCCGGATCAGCTCTTGAGCCGAGTCTCAAAAGCTCGCCAAGACGTGACTCCTCCTCGGATTGTAAGTCCAAATACCTTGAAGGCGGACCGATGGAAAAGGCAGGGAGCCGAATCTTGTCTTCCCTCGGTTCTTGACATAAAAGAAGGATTTTGCCACTTTGCATGACTCTAACCCGTGACACGAGGAAATACGACCTCCGAGGTGTAATGGACGCCGCCGCACCGAAAGTGCGCAGCTTAAGGGTGCGTAGACTTGTCGTGACTACATTAGAACTAATCTGAATAACTTCGACCAAACATGCACGGACGGCCATAGTCAAGTATCCTCCGAGGCGGAGATGAATGCAAAAGAGAAGAGATGGCATTCGCAGAAGATGATGCGTCAAGGTCAAGAAGTCGAGAAATTCTCGCAAAAATCGCTAAGAGGGAGACCAATGCCACGAGAAATGTGACATAAAAACTACATATTCACCCTCCCTAACATCCGAGATAACTCGTTGCCGGTAAACGATAAGAGACCTCGGGGGATCCTCCGGTTCGAATGAGCCACTCGATCTCCGCCGGTAACAGAGGAGCCCTGCCACGAGCCTCGCCGGGCCCGAGCCAGCATCATCATCCTCTACCAGGGCACCGCTAAAGAAACTAGACATGGTTTCACGGAAAGATCGCGGAGGAAGAACCGCGCGGAGGAAAGCTTAGAGCTACGAGGCCCGCCGCACTAACGCAAAACGGCGGCGGAACGACGATAGAATCGCGCGCAAGAACAAAGAGGAAATGAAGGATCTAGAGGAAAGTTTAGCGGCAAGGCCGAAACTGTCCGACGACGCTGAGCAAGTGAGCGCGGCGGAGGCAGACGGAAAGGCTGGCGTGAGTCCTCCTCGTCAGCAGAATCAGCTTGAGCTGCAAGGCAGCGAATCGCAACGAGCGCAGGAGCGAGAGGAAGAAGAGGGGCGCAGGCGAACGAGAAGGGGAAAGTGAATCCCTGACGCCACACCCCCACTTTATAGCCTAGCCGCAAGCAAGGTAGTGGGATCGTGGGTGTGGCAAGACGCAAAGATCGCCGCCGGTGTGCAAAGACGACCACGCGTCGCTGAGCGGAACCGCACCGAAGGCCACACAATCGACCAAGGAGCTCACGATCCCCAATGAGAACCAAGACACGAGGCGTCAGAGAACGGCGCGACAGCGCGGCAAGAATCAGCTTGTCAAGAGAAACCGAGAGGAACAAAAACTAGAGAAACAATGATGAGATTGACACGGGACAAGGCGCACTCAGTACGGTGTTACCATGAGCGGAAGATAACTCTGAAAGAATGCATAATGTGAAATTGATGAAACTGACCCGCCGAGGTTATCGGCGGGACCATATCAGCTTCGGGGACTAATGTTGGGAGGTAACCCCGATAGGGTAAGGACGGGAAAGACGAAAGGATTATTCCCGGCCCAGCTTCCGAAGTTATATTCTGTCGACCGAGTCTTGTAAAGGTCGGCCGAGATAAGGAAAGGAAGGACCTCAAAGAGTGATGGTAAGTCATTACTGTCAGATCGGTGTACGGTAAGCCGGGTTGGCTGAATGATCTTAATACAGTGAAGGACAGGTCGAGTTACGCGAGGAAGGGCCGAATGATACGAAGCTTGCAGGACAAGGAGAAGCCCAAAGTCAAACCCTAGTCCCGGAATCTGAGCAGAGCCAAGAGCTAAAGACAAATGTGCAGAACGACAGAGGGGCAGAAGGAGGTCACGGAGGTGACAGCCTGGAGCCCGAGGCAAGGTGAGGGGCCCTCCGAATCTTACCGCAATGAGAAGGGCGACAGGAAAGAGGAGCGCCGAACCATTATATTGGGACAAGCATATTCCTCTAATATGCTTGCCACGCCGCCCCTAGAAGGACCCAGGGCTCTCCTTTATAAGGGGAGGCTTGGACCCTAAGGAGGGGATGGACTCATTCTTAGGACCGTTAGGCTGGTAAAATTCTCTCTTTCTCCTTGTATACAGCTCAAGGAGCACTTGTATCCCAAGGAAGGAGAAATAAAGATCTGTGCGTTAACTTTCTGTGTGTAGCATCAACTACATCTTCCCTCCCCAGATCCCACTAGCATCCATTGGCCCCAAACTTTAGCCTTCTCTGATGGCATCCGCCGTGCCACCACCACGACAAAGAATGCATGTATGGATCATTGGGACTGGGAAGAATTGGCCATGAGGACCCTAGTCGGTATATGGGTTGCTTGCCTACCACTATAAATAAGAAATATCACTATCACTTTTTCCACTTTATCCATTTGGCACTTTCACTATCATGTTGAACTGCTTTCTTCGGCCTAACTTCTCATCTCAGGACCTTTGAAGAATAGGGTTGTGCCATTTTCAAACTTTCATTTGGTGGTTGCTTCCACAAAACGCCCGTTATTGGCATTTGAAAATGGAAAATGCATTTTCTATGCTAAAAGGAAAACTTCCTCCTGCAACATTATTCGCCATATCAATATGCACATGCGTGCACAATATGGGCATATTATTACAAACTATGTCGTGATTATATCCATAACATTGGTCGTTTGACTTGGAAGCCATGCAACCTCGAACAAGATAGGTCATTTATGTGAAGGTTTTTTCGAGATGCAATCGATATACCAAGTTTGGTATTTTTTCTTGTAACCATGTCACATAATATGACACCACGCGAAGGATTTACATTGTTTGGACCGTTTTTGAATTTTTTTGCCCGTTTCAAACTATGGTCAAAACGGCGAGCATGAAGGTTCTTATCTAGGGGCTGAGTCTCGCTAATATTTTAGTGGATCTCTGATAAAATAGCATATTGTGAACCTAAAAATGATTTTTGCAAAAAATCAGGAGCATTAGATCTTGCACCTGTAGTTCAAATCAGACCCACTTCCTACCGATTCTGACACATTTGTGTTTTTCAAGGTGGTGGATTTAAATGATTTTTAGATACCCCAGTTGGGAAATTTTACAAGTAAGGTGGTCTATTATTTTTGAAAAATAGGGTGGTGCCATTTGAAACTTTCATTTGGTGGTTGCTTCATAAACACACCATTATTGGCATTTGAAAATGGAAATGCATTTTATATGTGAAAAAGGAAAACTTCCTCCTGCAACATTGTTCGCCATATCAATATGCACATGCGTGCACAATATGGGCATATTATTACAAACTATGTCACATTCTGTCCATAACATTGGTTGTTCGACGGAAGCCATGAAACCTCGAACATGATAGGTCATTTATGTGAAGGTTTTTTCGAGATGCAATCGATATAAGTTTGGTATTTTTCCTTGTAACTATGTCATAATATGACACCACGTGAAGGATTTACATTGTTTGGACCGTTTTTGAATTTTTTTGCCTGCTTCAAACTATGGTCAAAACAAAGAAGCATGAAGGTTCTTCTCTAGGCTGCCTCGCTAATATTTTAGTGGATCTCGATAAAATAGCATATTGTGAACCTAATCTTTTTTGCAAAAAATCAGGAGAATTATATCTTGCACTGCGGGTTCAAATCGAACCCGGCCTACTAATTCGCACACATTTGTCTTTTTCACATGGGTGGACAGAAAAAAATTTAGATACCCAAGTTGGGAAATTTTACAAGTAAGGTGGTACATTATTTTGAAAAATAGGGTGGTAATTTTGAAACTTTCATTTGGGAGTTGCTTCACAAACGCCTGCTATTAGCATTTGAAAATGGAAAATGCATTTTCTATGCGACAAAAAGGAAAACATCCTCCTGCAACATTGTTCGCCATAACAATATGCACATGCATGCACAATATGGGCATATTATTACAAACTATGTCACGATTCTATCCATAACATTGGTCGTTTGACTTGGAAGCCATGAAACCTCGAACATGATTGGTCATTTATGTGAAGGTTTTTTGGAGATGCAATCGATATACCAAGTTTGGTATTTTTCCTTGTAATTATGTCACATAATATGACACCACGCGAAGGATTTACATTGTTTGGACCGTTTTTGAATTTGTTTTTGCCCGTTTCAAACTATTGTCAAAACGGCGAGCATGAAGGTTCTTATCTAGGGGCTAAGCCTCACTAATATTTCAGCGGGTCTCTGATAAAATAGCATATTGTGAACCTAAAAATGATTTTTGCAAAAAATTTAGGAGCATTAGATCTTGCACCTGTAGTTCAAATGGGACACACTTCCTACCGATTCGGCACACATTTGTCTTTTTCGTGTGGGGTGGACGGAAAGACTTTTAGATACCCCAGTTTTGAACTTTTAGATACCCCAGTTTTGTCTTTTTCCTTGTAACTATGTCACATAATATGACACCATGCGAAGGATTTACATTGTTTGGACCATTTTTGAATTTTTTTGCCCGTTTCAAACTATGATCAAAACAACGAGCATGAAGGTTCTTATCTAGGGGCTGAGCCTCGCTAATATTTTAGTGATCGCTGATAAAATAGAATATTGTGAACCTAAAAATGATTTTTGCAAAAAATCAGGAGCATTAGATCTTGCACCTGTAGTTCAAATCGAACCCACTTCCTACTGATTCAGCACACATTTGTCTTTTCGCGTGGGGTGGACGGAAAGATTTTTAGATACCCAAGTTGGGAAATTTTACAAGTACGGTGGTCTATTATTTTTGAAAAATAGGGTGGTGCAATTTTGAAACTTTCATTTGGTGGTTGCTTCACAAAACGCCCTGTTATTGGCATTTGAAAAATGGAAAATGCATTTTCTATATGACAAAATGGAAAACTTCCTCCTGCAACATTGTTCGCCATAACAATATGGACATACATGCACAATATGGGCATATTATTACAAACTATGTTGCGATTCTGTCCATAACATTGGTCGTTTGACTTGGAAGCCATGAAACCTCGAACATGATAGGTCATTTATGTGAAGGTTTTTTCGAGATGCAATCGATATACCAAGTTTGGTATTTTTTCTTGTAACTATGTCACATAATATGACACCACGCGAAGGATTTACATTGTTTGGACCGTTTTTGAATTTTTTTTGCCCGTTTCGAACTATGGTCAAAACACCGAGCATGAAGGTTCTTATCTAGGGGCTAAGCGCTAATATTTCACTGGATCTCTGATAAAATAGCATATTGTGAACCTAAAAATGATTTTTGCAAAAAAATTAGGAGCATTAGATCTTGCACCTGTAGTTCAAATCGAACCCACTTCCTACCGATTTGGCACACATTTGTCTTTTTCACGTGAGGTGGATGGAAAGATTTTTAGAAAGGCCATTTAATCAATAGTCCGCGTAATGTATTAGTATTTTAGAAAAATGGGATGGAACAATATTTCACCTTATTTTTGGTGGTTAGTTAAAAAACCATTTTTTCCACTCGAAAAATAGAAAATAGAAGCAACCAATCAGAAAAGAGAACAACACTACCCATAGATCACTACACTGAAATAGATCTCAGCCGTCCACATTGCCTCCATCCAACGCCCAAAATTTCAACAGCCCACCTCCCCCACCTCCCCTTGCCGAAAGTCTAAAATGCCCTACGATTCCACTTAAACCAAAAAGTGATGAGGGGTATTTATGAAAATCCTGCAACCCACCTCACCATGGCACCAGCCAAACTGTCCTCAAACCCTAATCCCCTCGTCACGAGACCCCAACTGCAGCCGCCCCTCTCCACCTCCCGACCCCTTTGCTGCCCCTATGTTCGTCTCTCCACCCGACCAAGATCCAATGATGCACTGCCGCTACCCACAAATCTGTAGCGCCGCTGCCCATGATCCACAGTCCCCCACAACATCTACCTAGCCCCACCGCCGGGCCTGTTTGTCTGCGGTACCAAAGTTCGCAGGCCAGCGCATGGCGGTACCTAAGTTGCCTAAAATTACGCTGCTTCAAAAGTTGGGCGCCAACTTCTGAGAGGGGCCATTTCGAGGCAAACTCATCTCACCTTTGCCAAATTCAAACATTCCGTTAAACTGCCCTGTGAAGTAGACGGTCGGGACCCTCATGTCGGCCATCTGTCCGTGACACAAGCGCCAACGCGGTAACCTCTTAGGTAAATCGAGCAGCTAAGTGGATTGGATGCGTTGACCAATTTCACAAATCCATTCCCAGCTTTCCCCTAGCACCGACAGCGTTGGAATCCACCCTCCAGGCAGGACGATCCCTTCGGACATTTGACTTCCGGCACCAAGTTGCTGTGCCCAGTTCATGCGCCCAGTCGCTGATCCCGAGCTCCAATGGCGCATGTCGTAGCCGCCGTTGCGAGGCTTTAGCCCGCCTCTCCGACGAGCCGAAGGCAGCTCGGAGGATGGCAGATCTTACTATCAAGAAAGAAGAAGTTCTGTCACAAGCGGGTGAGCTACCCTTCTCTTGCTATTCACACTAATTACAAGCTAGAAGCTACTGAACCTCAAATTGTTTGTTAGCCCAACGTGACAAACATATTTTGTCCATAGTTTTCGTCAAGTGGGATCTCCACGGACCCCTTACCTATTTGGTAGTCCTCTACAGGTATGACTCTAAGGGCAAGAGGTATGGACACCATTGTTTCATGATGGAAGAAGCACCTACGCAGATCTGCACTATATCTGGTATGGTTGCTGCTCTACGTAATCATGTTGAATTATGGCCGAAGCAGACTGCAATGTTCAGCTTCATGGATGAACGTGGCATCATGGTTCCTATAACATGTGGCGGTCGACTAATTGCTTGATGAAAAGGTATGCTTCGCTGCCATGTTTGAGCTGAAATGTAATGTTCGGATGTGGAAGCTGCTGCAATCGAGTCGCCTTTCTATTCTTGGACAGTGGTTGCTCGTCAACCCAATTAGCTCTGGTAAGCAAAGGTCTCTTGGGGTTCGCATGTTTGTGCTGAATTGTAATTTTGTTTTATTTACTCTGTAGATATTGGGCGATTATGCAATAGTCTTGTTTCTTTGATGAAAGCGCAAGGTTAGAAGCATGACTATCGGGTCAGTCATTTTGCTGCCCAAAGAAATTAAAAACGAGTGGAAATATGTCATTTTGCTGCCCGAAGAAATTAAAATCGAGTGGAAAGATGATCTGGACCTGATTCTGGTGCCCATTGTCCCATGATGCAGAGTACGTGAAGCTAAGAAAATTGGCACCGAGGAAGAGGAAGAAGGCAGGAAATGAAGAAGCCAAGGACGTGAAGGCTTGGCACCTGTGCTACGGAAGAAGGTCGGCAATGAAGATGCATAGTAATGTGTTGAACTTGAACCTATATATGTAATTCTGTTAAATTTTGATCGCCTGTGTGGCACGTTTGCTGTAAACAATCTACCCACATTCTCTGAGTAAAATGTACCACGACTTAGGGTTTGAAAACGCCCGAGTCAGTAGTTGAATCCGAAATTGTGAGTGTGCCACTGCTATCTGAAAACAAGGATCCACCGGTTCCACGATTGTTGAGGGGCAGGAGGTCACCAAATAAGACGGAATGTAAGTGGCAAAGAAATAAATTATTTAAGATGCCACACTCCATGAAGCAGCAACTTATTTCAGATGCTGCACAACGACGTGGCAACATAAACAACAATGTTTTCAACTATAATGACCCGATGAGGAGGAAATCTGTACAACTAACTGGCCTAAAATTGAGCCAGTCTATCTCACTCATGCCCTCCTGTATCCCTGATCTGGCGAAGCTCCGGATCTCCAAAGAAGGGTGTACGTGCTTCCACTTTATAAATTGTGGTTGTGCCATTTGCATGTGGCACAATCCATGTAGATTACGTTTAAATAAACCACCAATGTCAGAATACACTAGTAGAAAAGGAGTCTTTGGTCCACGGTCACGTTCCCAATCCGAGACAGAGATCTAAATTGAGGCAGAAATTGATCTAAATCACAAATTCTTCCACAAATTAATTGAGACAGAGATCTAAATCGAGGCACTTCATTACTTCAACCACAAATTCTTCTAAACAAAGGTGCGATTTCACATCCTACATTAATTCAACCACTAGTCAACAATTTCACTTCCGCACATCGCCCTCCGAGCCACCGGCTTCCTCGTCATTGTCGGACGGAACCTCCACGATGTCCACATTGTTCGCGAGACAGAGCACCTCTTCGCGGCGAGTGGCCGCGATGACGGTGTACTTGGTCCATCCAGGGACGGACCAAAACCTCTCCCGCCCTTCTCGGTTACGGAGATCCCGGTGCACCATGCGTGGCCAATGATCACGGTTGCCAATCTTGGCCTTCCGCTCCTTCTTGAACAGCGTCGGCCAGTATGGGTTTGTCGCCGCGTACCAGGGCAGCGCCCTCTTCCATGCGGGCATCTGGCAGCGGCGCGCCATGATTTCGCTCTCCATCTCGGCTCGGCCAGGGAGCGGAGCCACCGTCACCCCCGCAGAGCTGATGTGCCATCCGTGGGGCACCGTCGCGGCTGGCGGCGCGAGGATGTCGAAGTTCGCGAACATCACCGCCTTGTAGAAGTTCAGATTGGGCATCTCCATGGAGGTGCGATGGATATTGGAGAGGAGGCGAGGGATGGACAAAACAGCAGCGGCGGTGGAGATTGGAGAGGACCGGGGATGGGCGAAGTGACGCTGTGGGCGCCTCCTATTTGTACATGAGGATGAAGCGTGGCGGAATATCCAAGGGCATTGGTCGACAAAATAAGTAATGCGGGGTCAGACAAAAGAAGTAATGCAGGGTCAAAGAATTTTTTTCCTCCCTGGAATCCGGGGCCAATACTTCAGACCGCTAGGTCAACAAGTACAACTATTATAACTTAAAAAGGCACGGAGCTTAAGCTAAATAGAACTAGTTATCACACATCTCCTTGATCTTCCTAATCTTAGCCCGATGCGCATCTTCCTGTGAGAGCAAGGATCGAATCGTCTGCTCCTTCCTTTTAGCATCTTCCTTGCACAGCTTCAATTGTTTCTCTGCATTTTTCCTCATGCACTTGTCAATACTCGTAGTTGTGAACTGCAGGACTTTGGCCTAGTGGAGATCATTCCTTGCTTGAGTCAGTTCTTGCTCTGCTTTAGCCTTCAGGGCCAACGTCGCGTCCCTATCTTTCTCGACTTTGCTAACCTTGTCTTGCATAACCGAGATCTCGCTTATGTTTGGTCGTGTCAACTGGTTCCCATAGCTTCATCTCAACACTGTCAAGAAGTGAGCTGAATACGAATTATTTCAACTCAACAGTCATTTCCCATAGTTTGTCCAACGTTTTCTGCATTGATTTCGGCCACTCTGGATCTACCCATTTGACAACGCCGCAACTTCCGCCTTGCATCATTACACGATGTCCTTGACACCGTAGAAACCTCCTGCCTGTGTTTCATCCTTCGAACGCTACAAATTTAGCAGGGACATATCCATGTTTACATAGCAGAGGACTGTCTTCATCTGCTAAACCGTGATAGTCGGAGTCATACATCGTCTAGTTGGCCTAACACATCATACGCGCATGAGTAAACAGATTAGATCAAGCTCAAAAATAGATAACTGGCCACAGATGATAGAAATAGAGATGAGACGACTCACATTGAAATCACCATCACTATCGTCACTACGTGTTTCCTCGCCGTCTCCCCTTGAACCCATGGCGAGAGGGGAGGGGGGTTGCTGCCGGAGAGGGGATTGGGATGGAGGCGTCGTCGGCTTGCGGCTACGGCAGGATGGGAGTGAAGTGGGGAAAGTGGCTTCGAGGGGAAGGAAGAGAAGTATGGGGAGAAAGAGAAGTAATGGGGACATGACACTGGGATGTGGCCCACTGAACTCGTGAGACGTGACACTCGCAATAGGGGAGCGCCCGGTGTTGCCAGTTTGTCCAGAGCAAGTGTGGCCAATCATGCCACAGAATATCCTACTCGTGGATCGCTCTCACGAAGACCATCCCAATCGTCCAAGCGTCCCGATCAAACGGTATGTAACAATCGTCAACCAAAACAATTGTGTTAGGGCGTGCCTTTTAGAAGACTCGGTCTAACGGCCACCCATGCAATGACACTGGTGTATCCATGTGTGGTTTGTGAAAAGAACAGACATGCAATCACACTAGGTGGATCCATATGTGGTTTATGGAAGTAACAGGCATGCAATGACTCTAGCTGTGATTCATGAAAAGAACAGACATGCAATGACACTGGTGGATCCATGTGTGGTTCATGAGAAGAACACACATCCAATGACACTGGTGGACTCTAGCTGTGGTTCATAAAAAGAACAGACATGCAATGACACTGGTGGATCCATATGTGGTTTGTCTAGAGGAACACAGATGCAATGACACTGGGTGTGGTTCATGAAAAGAACAGACATGCAATGAAACTACATGTGGTTTGTGAGAAGAACAGACATGCAATGACACTGTTGGATCCATGTGTGGTTCATGAAAAGAACTGACATGGAATGACACTGTGTGTGGTTCATGAGAAGAACTCACATCCAATGACACTGGTGGATCCTTATGTGGTTCATGAAAAGAACAGACATGCAATGACACTGATGGATCCTTATGTGGTTTATCTAGAGGAACACACATGCAATGACACCGGGTGTGGTTCATGAAAAGAACACACATGAAATGACACTACACGTGGTTTGTGAAAAGAACAGACATGCAATGACAATGGTGGATCCTTATGTGGTTCATGAAAAGAACTGACATGCAATGCACTGGGTGTGGTTTATGAACAGAACAGACATGCAATGACACCGGTGGATCCATGTGTGGTTTATGGAAGTAACAGACATGCAATGACTCTAGCTGTGATTCATGAAAAGAACAGACATGCAATAGCACCGGTTGATCCATGTGTGGTTCATGAGAAGAACACACATCCAATGACACTGGTGGATCCTTAAGTGGTTCATGAAAAGAACAGACATGTAGTGACATTGGTAGATCCTTATGTGGTTTGTCTAGAGGAACACACATGCAATGACACCGGGTGTGGTTCATGAAAAGAACAGACATGCAATGACTTATGTGGTTTGTCTAGAGGAACACACATGCAATGACACTGGGTGTGGTTCATGACAGACATGCAATGACACTGGTGGATCCTTATGTGGTTTGTGAGAAGAACAAACATGCAATGATACTGGTGGATCCATGTGTGGTTCATGAAAAGAACTGACATGCAATGACACGAGGTGTGGTTCATGAGAAGAACAGACATCCAATGACAAAGGTGGATCCTTATGTGGTTCATGAAAAGAATAGACATGCAGTGACACCGGTGGATCCTTATGTGGTTTGTCTAGATGAACACATATGCAATGACACCAGGTGTGGTTCATGAAAAGAATAGACATGCAATGACACTGCACGTGGTTTGTGAAAAGAACAGACATGCAATGACACTGGTGGATCCTTATGTGGTTCATGAAAAGAATTGATATGCAATGACACTGGGTGTGGTTCATGAAAAGGACAGACATGCAATGACACTGGTGGATCAACGTGTGGTTTATGGAAGTAACAGACATGCAATGACTCTAGCTGTGATTCATGAAAAGAACAGACATGCAATGACACCGGTTGATCCATGTCTGGTCATGAGAAGAACACACATCCAATGACACTAGTGGATTCTTATGTGGTTCATGAAAAGAACAGACATGCAGTGACACCGGTGGATCCTTATGTGGTTTGTCTAGAGGAACACACATGCAATGACACCAGGTGTGGTTCATGAAAAGAATATACATGCAATGACTTATATGGTTTGTCTACAGGAACACACATGTAATGACACTGGGTGTGGTTCATGAAAAGAACAGACATGCAATGACACTGCATGTGGTTTGTGAGAAGAACATATGCAATGACACTGGTGGATCCATGTGGTTCATGAAAAGAACACATGCAATGACACCGGGTGTGGTTCATGAGAAGAACAGACATCCAATGACACTGGTGTATTCTTATGTGGTTCATGAAAAGAACAGACATGCAGTGACACTAGTGGATCCTTATGTGGTTTGTCTAGAGGAACACACATGCAATGACACCGGGTGTGGTTCATGAAAAGAACACACAACAAATGACACTGCACGTGGTTTGTGAAAAGAACAGACATGCAATGACACTGGTGGATCCTTATGTGGTTCATGAAAAGAACTGACATGCAATGACACTAGGTGTGGTTTATGAAAATATGAGACATGCAATGACACGGTGGATCCATGTGTGGTTTATGGAAATATGACATGGAATGACTCTATTTGTGATTCATGAAGAGAACAGACATGCAATGGCACCGGTTGATCCATGTGTGGTTCATGATAAGAACACACCTCCAATGACACTAGTGGATCCTTAAGTGGTTCATGAAAAGAACAGACATGCAGTGACACCGGTGGATCCTTATGTGGTTTGTCTAGAGGAACACACATGCAATGACACCAGGTGTGGTTCATGAAAAGAACAGACATGCAATGAATTATGTGGTTTGTCTAGAGGAACACACATGCAATGACACTAGGTGTGGTTCATGAAAAGAACAGACATGCATTGACAGTGCATGTGGTTTGTGGGAAGAACAGACATGCAATGGCACTCGTGGATCCATGTGTGGTTCATGAAAAGAACTAACATGCAATGACACTGGGTGTGGTTCATGAGAAGAACACACATCCAATGACACTGGTGGATCCTTAAGTGGTTCATGAAAAGAACAAACATGCAGTGACACCGGTGGATCCTTATGTGGTTTGTCTAGAGGAACACACATGTAATGACACCGGGTATGGTTCTTGAAAAGAACAGACATGCAATGACTTATGTGGTTTGTCTAGAGGAACACACATGCAATGACACTGGGTGTGGTTCATGAAAAGAACAGACATGCAATGGCACTGCATGTGGTTTGTGAGAAGAACAAACATGCAATGGCACTGGTGGATCCATGTGTGGTTCATGAAAAGAACTGACATGCAATGACACTAGGTGTGGTTCATGAGAAGAACACACTCCAATGACACTGGTGGATCCTTATGTGGTTCATGAAAAGAACAGACATGCATTGACACTGGTGGATCCTTATGTGGTTTGGCTAGAGGAACACACATGCAATGACACCGGGTGTGGTTCATGAAAAGAACACACATGAAATGACACTGCACGTGGTTTGTGAAAAGAATAGACATGCAATGACACTAGTGGATCCTTATGTGGTTCATGAAAATAACTGACATGCAATGACACTGGGTGTGGTTTATGAAAAGAACAGACATGCAATGACACCGGTGGATCCATGTGCGGTTTATGGAAGTAACAGACATGCAATGACTCTAGCTATGATTCATGAAAAGAACAGACATGCAATGGCACTGGTTGATCCATGTGTGGTTCATGATAAGAACACACATCCAATGACATTGGTGGATCCTTAAGTGGTTCATGAAAAGAACAGACATGCAGTGACACCGGTGGATCCTTATGTGGTTTGTCTAGAGGAACACACATGCAATGACACCGGGTGTGGTTCATGAAAAGAACAGACATGCAACGACTTATGTGGTTTGTCTAGAGGAACACACATGCAATGACACTAGGTGTGGTTCATGAAAAGAACATAGATGCAATGACACTGCATGTGGTTTGTGAGAAGAACAGACATGCAATGGCACTGGTGGATCCATGTGTGGTTCATGAAAAGAACTGACATGCAATGACACTGGGTGTGGTTCATGAGAAGAACACAGGTCCAAATGACACTGGTGGATCCTTATGTGGTTCATGAAAAGAACATACATGCAATGACACTAGTGGATCCTTATGTGGTTTGTCTAGAGGAACACACATGCAATGACACGGGTGTGGTTCATGAAAAGAACACACATGCAATGACTTATGTGGTTTGTCTAGAGGAACACACATGCAATGACACTGGGTGTGGTTCATGAAAAGAACAGACATGCAATGACACTGGTGGATCCTTACGTGGTTTGTGAGAAGAACATACATGCAATGACACTGGTGGATCCATATGTGGTTCATGAAAAGAACTGACATGCAATGACATTGGGTGTGGTTCATGAGAAGAACACACATCCAATGACACCGGTGGATCCTTATGTGGTTCATGAAAAGAATGACATGCAAAGTGACACCGGTGGATCCTTATGTGGTTTGTCTAGAGGAACACACATGCGGTGACACGGGTGTGGTTCATGAAAAGAACAGACATGCAATGACAACACGACGTGGTTTGTGAAAAGAACGGACATGCAATGACACTGGTGGATCCTTATGTGGTTCATGAAAATAATCGACATGCAATGATCTGGGTGTGGTTCATGAAAAGAATAGACATGCAATGACACGGTGGATCCATGTGTGGTTTATGGAAATGTGAGACATGCAATGACTCTAGTTGTGATTCATGAAAAGAAGAGACATTCAATGACACCAGTTTATCCATGTGTGGTTCATGAGAAGAACACACAACCAATGACACTGTTGGATTGATGACCCACAAGTATTGGGAGTGTATCGCAGTATTTTCGAGGGAAGTGAAACCCAATTTATTGATTCGACACAAGGGGAGCCAAAGAATATTTATAAGCCTTAACAACGGAGTTGTCAATTCAGCTATACTAGAAACAATCTTGCTCACAGCAGTTTATCATAACAACAGTTTTGTAGTAGGAATAGTAAAGCAATGTATAGTAAAGTAAAGACAGTAGTAACAAAAGCGATGTGGGATTCGAGTGTGGTAGGCATAGGGATGGATGGACGGGCGTTGCATGGACAAGACAATTCACAGAGCAATCAGAACATAGGGCAATTGCAGATAAATAAGATAAAGCATCCAAGTACTAGATAATCCTAGGCATGTGTTCCATATATAGTCATATGTGCTCGCAGTGAGAACATGCACAACATCTTTTGTCTTACACTGCTTGCGGGGCCTCTAGGAACTATCGGCAATTAAGGTGCTCCTTTAATGAGCACCGAGCAAAGCATTAACACTCCGTGAACACATGTGATCCTCACATCAAAGCCATTCCCTTATCCGATTTACGTCGCCAGGGCCATAGGTTCAGACAACAACGATGTGTATACAACTTGCAGATAAGACCTAAAACAATACTATCACAATGAATCAATAACATGTTTAGATCTGAAATCATGGCATTCGGGCCCTAGTGACAAGCATTAATCACAACAAGTCGCAACAAAGTCATAAAGCACTAATAAAAGATAGTAGGCACCATGCCCTAACAATCTGATGGCATTACAAGAACGATCTCATCCAATCCCTACCATCCCCATAGCCTACAGCAGGGGATTACTCACTCATAGATGGGGAAACATGGATGGTCGATAGAGAAGCGATGGTGATGATCTCCTCCAATTCCCGTCCGGTACGGGTGCCCGAGCGGAGTTCGATCTTGTTTCGTGGAATCTGGTGGTGGCGGCGGAGCGGAACTCCTTCTAGAAAAACGTCGACCCCCCCGAAGTTTTTAGGTCACGAGGCTTCTTATAGGCGAACAGAGAGGCCGAGGGGGTGCCTGGGGCCACCATACCATGCCCTGGCACGCCCAGGCCTAGTCCACGCCTGGGGTGTGTGGCCAGCCCCTGGCCCTCCTCCGTCTCGTATTATGGCTCCTGGAGTCTTCTGAAAAATAGGCACTTTGGCTTTTGTCCCATCCAATTCTGAGAATATTCATTTTCTGACTTTCCTGGAACCAAAAACAGCAGAAAATAGGCAGCTGGCACTATGGCTCTTGTTAATAGGTTAGTCCAAGAAATCATATGAAAAGTACTCCAATTGTGGACAAAACACAAGAAAGTGGATAAAACCAAGCATGGAGCATCAAAAATTATAGATACATTTGCAATGTATCAACATACCCAAGCTTAACTCCTGCTCGTCCTCGAGTAGGTAAGTGATAAAAAGAAAGAATAATTTTTGAGGTGACATGCACCATCATAAACTTGATCAAAGTACTTGTAAAACATTCAAAGCTGGGATCATAGTACTTCAATCATAACATGAAATACAAAGTTCTAACAATAGGACAAAGAAACTATGATGCAACATGAAAAGGCACAAACAGAAGATTCATGAATAACAATGCTTTGCAAGACGTTTGTTTGTTTCACATAAAGAAAACATAGCATAGTGGCATTCATCTTGTCCCTCATAGAGTAGCAAACATAAATGCAAAGGACACCTTCAAAGTTTACAATAGTGCCTAGATACAAATAGTTTAAAACAAGCAATATCAAGGTATGCATCAATCAACAAGTCTTGGGACAATGCACGTAGAACTAAGAATGTCCACTATGCTCTCAAGAAAGTGCTCATAGAATGTGTGAAGACTCAACAAGGAAATGAACAGGTTTTGAAAAGTTTGAAAGGCTTCCAAATGCTGAAAGTATGGTACTCATTAGCTTTGAGATCTCATTGCCCCTATCATAAGCATCTTTTAATGTGGTTAAGGTGAAAGTGAGG
This sequence comes from Avena insularis, assembly GCA_023614405.1. Lineage (NCBI taxonomy): Eukaryota > Viridiplantae > Streptophyta > Magnoliopsida > Poales > Poaceae > Avena > Avena insularis. The sequence goes on from CM042692.1 coordinate 55,252,145, forward strand.
TCCAATCTGAGTTATATGTTTGACAGACTATAAACTGAAAATCCCAAGTCCCTTGAGTACGAGGGTCGCTCCTCATGCTACTCAACTTTAATTACCAGTAAGTTCTTGTCATCGTAAGTATGTGCGTATCATTGAGAACCGCCAACAGGGTACCCCTTTCCCGATGATACGGAAGAATCCCCATATCAAAATGACAAGGCAAGCAGACAATGAGTATCTCAGCAATCTTCTTATTTACCATGGGAAAATGGTGCTTTTTTCTCTCTTTCATCTTTTCATAAATCTCCTTTTTTTCTTTTTCTCAATAGCTATCTCTCTCTCTTTTTTATAAGAAGAATGCTTCATAGATATCATTATGGTTACACTGCAGGTTTCCACCATGTCGGCATGGATTAGACCAGCGGCCCAGGCGTTTCTCTAACACACATACATAACTCCATGGACTTACAAGCTCCCCTTTTATTTCACACCGACGACATCCGCAAACAAAAGAGCAAGGTATCAACTGGGTATATATTTACAAGTGTTGAAAGTGTTCCCCGTGACAGCACGGTTCTGCTAATCCCCAGCCTATAATTAGCAAGCATATAACTTTCATGGAGAGTTCACAATGGTTAAGCTTTATTAAGTGCAGGAAATAAAGTGTGCCATCAAGTTCGTGAGAGCTTTACTAACTAACTTTCTCATAACAAGCAAATATTCTATTGAAGAAAACAAGGCATATTGAATATGCACCAAGTAGCAAATGATGCTAATAGGTAGGTATGGACACTTTGGTATTTGGTTTAGGGGAGTTGTAAACATGAGTAAAACACTCAATGCAAGTGAAGGCTAGCAATTGTAAGGGAGCGACAAACGAGAGAGCAATAATGGACATAATCATGCAGAGCGACAAAACATCATTGATCAAAGCATAAAGTGATACTACAAGTTGAAAACTAAAGGATCATAAAGGCTTATGGTGACTTGGGATAGTCATAACATGGTGTGAGCATGTGCCAAGTCAATCCAAATAAAGCATCAAAGGAGAATACCACTATACTTATGCTTTAATATGCTAAAACAACGCATGATTCATCCAAGGCACATTAAGCAATCTCAATTGTTTATAACAAGTCATGCTACAACAAAGAATACTAAGCATAAAGCCAAAACAATATCAAGCATGACATGACAAAGCACAGGCCACAATCAAAAAAGCTCTCTTTACCACTTAAACATGAGCTTTCCTACTCTTTTCCACACCAAACCAAACCAAACTATTTGAACACCAATGTATGAAATAGGAGGTCCAACCAATTTATTCAGCAAACTAAGAAAACAAAGCAAACGAAAAACCAAAACGAAAACGAAAAGAAGATGCTCCAAGAACAACACAACTGTGCATGAAACAATAAAAATGAAGTGTTTGGAAGAAACCTGGATTTTTATTGATGAAGAAGGGGATGCCTTGGGCATCCCCAAGCTTTGACGCTTGTACTTCTTGGATATTTCTTGGGGTGACACGCGGGGCATTCCCAAGCTTGAGCTTTAGTCCATCCTTCATCTCATTACTAATCCCTTCCATACACCTGAAAATTTTCCTTCATACAAAACTTCACACAATCTTTATTAGCAACATTAGTGCACTCAGGATAAATATTAAGGTTCAGTTCTAACAAATAAACTTCCATTAAAATACTAGCTACTGTAGCACTTCCCTCAAAAAGCTCAATTCCCCAAAAGAACTCAAAAAAGGAACCAACAAGAAGCAAATGCAGAAAATGGCAGAAATCTGTCAAAACAGACCAGCAGGTAAAGACAAATTTTTTCGAAGACCTTCTGTTGCTCAAATAAAAAAGTGTTGAAGTAACGAAAGTTATATAGCAACCTGGGGCAGAAGCACAAAAATTCACGCCTCAAAAAGATGTTCAGAGATTTTACACGAATTTTTACGGTGAAACACAGAAATCTGTTTTGGGACAGCAACTTTCCCAATCATTACTTCTCTCTCATTAGAGGTTACTCTTGGCACAAAAAGCAAATAAAAAGGATAAGGAGCAGTTATTACTGAAGTAATAACTTCCAAGACTCATCTAAAACTTTTGGGTTATCTCCCAGTAAGTACTTTTCTTTAACGCCTTTAAGTTAGGCATAAGCAAAAACTAAAATGGATAGAATAGAAGTAAGCGGAGATAATCATGGTCAAAACATTGTTTTGTTCAATAAATCCTTTTGTTAACAAGGTTGATCAGGTCTTGTTACCAAAACAATTTCATATGAGACAAAACTTTGTATTCCACTAATGATTATGTTACCTCAACCTTGATAGCAATGGTCCCAATCATAATAGTTTCAAATTTTTCACTTGGTATGGGACAATATATTTCTCCAACTTGAATGCCCTTAACATGTTCAATTGAATTCAAACCATAAGTCCTTTCAATCTTCTTGGGGAAATAGACAGTATGTTCCTTGTCATTAACATTGAAGGTCACCTTCCCTTGATTACAATTAATAACAGCTCTGCGATATTTAAGAAAAGGTCTCCCAAGAATAATAGACATATTATCATCTTCAGGCATAATAGTTTGAGAGGATGCTCACATAAGAAATAAGAGTTGAAGTAAAAGAGAGCATCAAGAAGCAAATTCAAAACACATTTAAGTCTAACCCACTTCCTATGCATAGGAATCATGTATGCAAATAAATTCGCAAAGAACAAAGTGACAGGCATAGGAAGATAAAACAAGAGTAACTTCAAAACTTTCAGCACATAGAGAGGTGTTTCAATACCATGAAAACTTATACAACCATATTTTCCTCTCTCATAATAATTTTCAGTACCCTCATGAATAAACTCAACAATATAACTATCACATAAAGCATGCTCTTCATGATCTACAAGCACTAGAGCTTTATTATAAACATTTTCAAAAGGATCCTCAGGAACATAACATTCATCCTCCTTTAGTAAGCATGGAGGATAATCAAATAATGTAAGGGATAAATAGTTACTCTCATTAGAAGGTAGGCATGGGTAGCTAATCCATTCTTCCTCCTTTTGTTCATCACTCTCCTCCTCTTTTTCATCTAATGAGATTTCAGGTTCATCAATTTCTTCTTCCATAGGATTCTGCAAGGCATTAGTCTCTTCCATTTGTGGAAAGCATCTATTAAAATATTCAAGAATATAGCCATTTTCATCCTTGTAATTATCAAAGCAAAATTTAAGTATACCATAAACCTCATATTTGTAAGGTGAATCATCAATATTTTCAAGCAAACTAGCAAGCTCAAAAGCACCCTTCCAAGAAATAAATTCTTCAATTTGTTCTGCATCATAAAAGTCATAAATTCCTTTAGCATAGGAAGATATGGTATCGTTATCATTATACTCACATTGAAAAGTGAGGTGTTTATACCTCTTTCTGCAACAAGACTCATCACAGCAATAAGTAACATTATAAGTAGAGCACACGTTTCTAGCAATGGTATACAATCTATCAATTTGTTCCCATAAGTGTTTCCCTTTTTGTGACAAGCGGTGTTCCTTATAATAATATTTTTGATCTTCCGTGAACCCACCTTGCCAATAAGCTTCAGTTTTAAAGAAACCAACCATTAACAACAAGCATGATAAGGCAAGAGAATAACTGACATGGGTATACCCTACAGGTACTCGAGCTTGGTATATACGGTCCAACACGTACAGGCTCACGGTGTCGCCATGGCCCAAACGAAGGACTCGAGTAACCTACGGACTCTAGATTGCTTGAAGAACAAGAAGAAGTTAAAGATAGAAAGTTTGAAGGGGAAAAACCCTAACTTGTAACCGACTCGACCTGCTACCCGAGACCTAGCCTATCTATATAAAGGCTAGGAGGGGGAGGTGAGGAGGACACACGCAACCCTAGTTTCCACAACCCTCGCCAGATTGCATCTATGCACCATTGTAACTTCCGATTCCTTCGATAATTCCACGAGCAGACAAGAAGGAGTAGGGACCTCTACGAGGCCTGAACCTGGGTAAATCTTCGTCCCCTATGTGCTTGTTTGCTAGCTGATAGATGTCTCTAGCACTCCCTCCTTCTCCAAAACCCAAGTCCATAACAATGGGCATTGATGAGTTAAACCCTCGTCAATTGGCGCCGTCTGTGGGAATTGGGAGTGCTGATGTTGCGGCTTCTTCGGCCCCATCAACTGCGATCTACAACTCAAGAATAGCGGAGATTCGCCACTCTTCCGGCTTGACTTCAACTGGCCCGCCCATACGCCAGCCACTCGCCCGGTCTTCGAGTCCATAGGCGACAGAATCAGCCTGGCAATCGGGAGCTTCCACTTCCAAGTTGGCCAGATGGGCACGCTTCGCCTGCCGATCAGCCGACAGCACCGGCGATTGCCCCAGCATCATGGTTCCCTCCATCGATCGGCACCCTCAGCGAGCTCAATGCCCCGACAGCAGTCGAAAACAAGGTCAGCGACAGTAGTCGCGATTCCGATCTGAGCGATCTGGCCACTGAAGATGGAACCTACGGTTCCGGATCTGAGAGTTGTGGAAGCAACAGCTTCCCCAATCACTTCATGTGCGCCGTCATCAACGCAGGCAACACCTCTGCCAATCGCGACAATGGTGGCAACCCTGGTAATGGCACCGATCCACCCAACACCGGCAACGGTGGCAATGGCGGCAATGGCCGTAACGGTGGCAATCGTGCCCCATCAACAATGGAGGAGTGAACCTCCCAAAGATAATCAATGAGCAAACCGGTGAACGTTGCCGTAATCAAGCTCAACGAGCAAGAGTGGAACGCTGTCGCGAGGCCTACGAGGCACACCTCCACCCTTCGGTACCCGCAAGAACTGCTGATGGCTATCACCGGCTCCGAAGGAGGAATTCAAGCCGCCAACTACAAACAATCGCAACTTGAAGCGCGAAAAGGCAGGGGACTAATCGAAAGCCTTCGTCGGCTGGGCTCTCCTCCCACGGAGGATCCTCCTCAAGGGTAATGAGTACCTCGCTAAGAAGAGGCAATCGCGGATGGCTCATCTCACCGAGCAAGAACGATAGAAGCCGTGGAAAGTCCTCGACTTCGCTATAAGACACGACACGTGAGGCAACGTGGTCCCCTGTGACACCACAGGCTACGGTGACAAGAGCCACCATGTACCTCCTCAATAACCAGCCGCCACCCGAGATCCTCGAATCGCCATGCACCAATCTACGATCACGGCTTGGGATTAATCGAGGCCGCCGACAAGGAGCCAACACCAGACCCAAAAAGGGCAAAGCACCAGCAAAGCGCCACTCGCGCCTCATCTGTCCCAGAACAATGACAACGACCTGCCGCCGCTCACGGCGACATGACCGTGACTATGATGCGCGAGACGACCTCACACAGCGCAAGATTGACAAATCAAGGGCACGACATGCTCGGTCGACTGACACGGAAGAAGAAGATGGGGAGCTCACGGTGCCGATGCTTCAAGAGATCCATCAGCGTAAGCGTTAATGCCTAAAAGGTTTAAACTCCTGCCGGAGAACCCAAGTTTGACGGTCACAGGACCCCAAGATCTGGCCGAGAACCACATCTGCACCGTCAGACTTCATGGAGGCGTCAAGCACATGCAATGCTTGCAGCTAGCCGCAGGCGCCGCCTCAGCATGGCTCAATAACCTCCCACGCCGGATCCATTCGTAGTTGGGATGAGCTGGTCTACAGCTTAAGCGCGCAACTTTAAGGGCACGCATAAGCGCCGCATCAATCGAAGAACTGAGATGCTGCCAGCGAAGATCTGGCAAACCGCCACGCCCTACATCCAAAGGTGGTCCATCATCAAGAACTCGCTGGAGAACATCTCTAAGACCATGCGATTGATGCATTCAACGGTGGTGTCCGCCGCCTAGAACTTCAGGGAGGAGCTGGGCCGCCAAAGCCCTGGACCATCGCATCACCATGGAGATCGCGAATCGGTGGGATGATGGAGAAGCCGGTGAAGAATCGCGCTCACCCAACGAGGAGGCGTAACCGAACGCAGACGCGAATCGCCGAGGCAAGCGTCAGACAAGATTCACGATGACCGCGACGACGCCAACATGGTCGCGGCCGCCACGCCGATGACGCGACGATAACCGCAATGGGATACCGTAGCAGCGGATACCGCGACCAGAAAACCACGCAAGTATGGCAACGCCGCAATCGCTGCGAGGCACCCGCTGAGCTCCATCGAGGACAAACTGTCCGCCATGCACGTACACTTCTACATCGACAAGCATGATGGCAAGAGAAAGTCCAGCCACCTCAAGGATCGCCGCGAGTTCCTCGTTACATGAGGGATTGGTTCGGATGAACCGCAATGCGCCGAAAGAGGCTACGGAGCCGCTTCCAGCGCCGTGGCACATGGTGCACCACCACCACCACTCGGGCCACCTCAAACGGAGCTGCACCGGACCAGCACCACGGAGGCGAATCTGCACTACCCGCCATGGGCACCATGATGATCCAAAAGGGACGCCTCCAACAGGTGCGTATACATCATCCGCCAAGTCAACTTGGCCACACACTGCCACTCATCCACCGCTGAGTACCTCAAGGAAGCGAAACGCATCACCTTCAAAAAGCGCGACCACCCGCCTCAGATACCCCGTCCAGGTCATTGCCCCCTCGTACTCGAGGCGCAAATTGGAGGCTTCTACATGAGTCGCGTCTTCATGGATGGTGGAAGCGGCATCAACCTCATATTCGCGAACCTTGCGAGCAATGAGAATCCTCTAACCTGCTTGGAGGCATCGGACACAACGCTCCACGGCATCGCCCTGTGGAAAGGCGATACCCCCGGGCAAAATCAACTCGACGCCATCTGCACGCCAAGAACTTCCGGCGCGAGCGCATCGACTTTTGAGGTCGTCGACCGGCCCTCACAGCACCGTGATCCTTCGGCCGCTGTCATTCGCTAGATTCATGGCAAAGGCCCCACTACGCCTACCCGCAGATGAAAATGCCAGGTCCCAATGGCGCTCATCACGATCAACGGAGCTTCAGCGATCCGATAGCCATGGATAGGAATTCAACAGAATCTCCCAGTCCTTCGGCATGCAAGAAGAACTCGCGAGATTTAAGGAGACGACAGACAACAGTCTGCCTCCCCTGAGCAAGCCAAGCTCACCCGATCTCTCGTTCGACTCATCTATGCACACAAAGAAAGTGCAGGTCCACCCATCGGATCCCGCCAAGACGACTTCATCGCCAACAACTTGAGTCCCACATAGGAACTCGCGCCGTCAATTCCTCCGTGAGCACTGAAATTACCGGTGTCCTCGCGACATGCCAGAGTTCCTAGGGAATTAGCACGCATCAACGCCAACCCCGGCGTAAGGCTACCAAGCAAATAATTCGTGATTGTCTGAGCCACGAGCGTAGGGCGCTTGAATGAGATCAACGTAATCCCGAGGCCAAGTTCATACGATATCAAGGAAAGCACTTCGCCAACACGGTGCTAGTACCAAAAAGGACACCGATATCCCGCGGATGTGCGTGGACTTCACCTTTCGAACAAGCACCGCCTAAAGGATCACTTCCCGCTGCCACGGATCGACCAGATCATCGACTCCACCGCTGGGATGCGAAAGCGCTCTTTCCTCGACGCCTACCAAAGCTATAATCAAATTAATGAAGGAGGAAGATCAAGAGAAAACAGCGCTATAACGCCCTTTGGTGTGTTCTCACATAACACAATGCCCTTCGGCTAACGAACGCTGGAGCCACCTACCAGGTGCATGCAGGCTTACCTCAAGGAGCAAATCGGGTCGCAATATCCAAGTCTATGTCGACGACATAGTAATCAAGACCAAGGAAGAAGCCTCTAATCGATGATTTGCACGAAAATTCGCCAACCTCGACCGCCATCGGATCAAGCTCAATTGGATAAAACAGCCTTTCGTACCATCCGGACAGCTACTCGGATATCTCATCTCCGCGAGGGGAATCGAGGCAACCCGAAGAAGATAAAAGCCATACCGCCATGGAGAAGCCAAAGAACATAAGAGGCGTCTAGCAACCGGCGGATGAATCATGCCCTCGGCCGATTTATCAATGGATGGGTGAAAAGGCACCGCCTTCTACCAGCTCCTCCGCAAAGCTGAAAATTCGAAAAATGGAGTGAAGCGCAAGAAGCATTTGAAGATCTCAAGTGCTCGCTATCCACTTCGCCAGTTGTCGTGACTCCACGAGAGGGAACCACTTGATGTACATCTCCGCCACCAACCAGGTGGTCGATAGTGCTCGCTGTCCGAGCGAGCTGAGGAAAACAAAGTCCACGGCGTACAACGTCCAGATACTACCTCCAGGTCTCACGCCAACAAAAAGAGCGGCATTCGCATCGCCAGAAGTCATGCGACGGCGGTTTGCCTTTTATGATCGGGCCGCATCGCGCCACTACTTCAGGAACACCTAATCGTGATAGTCAACGACGCCTGCTGGGACATATCCTCAATAACCCCGACGCTTACGGCGTATGAAGTTGCGCTTTGGGGAATAGAGTTGTCTCCACGAGATATCACATACGAAAAGCACGACGCAATCAAGTCGCAAGTTCTCCCTGACTTCCTCGTGCGCTGGATGGAGAACCAACTCCCGGACAAGCCAGATATGTCCTACCTCTGGACAATGCACTTCGATGGGTCCAAGCGAAAGCGGCGCAGTGTCATACCATCGACATCACCTCAAGGGACAAGTTGAAGTATATCCTGCGAATGCAGTTCACACCCTCCAACAACGAGGCTGAATACGGAAAGGCCATGTTGCACGGGATGAGGATGGCAAAGCCCGTGGGCGCCTAAAAAAAGGCTCATCATATACTGGGCGACTCCAAGTTGGTCGCCAACCAAATAATGCATGAGTGCGGTACGCATCAACGAGCACATGATCAATGCGCGTATCATGTACCTTCTACACGACACACTCAAGCGAGACTTCGACGGTTATGAAGCCACGACAGCGAGGGTCGCGAAAGTTAATGAGGAGCTTGACGAAGCCGCCAACATAGGTTTCTTCCCACTTCCGCGCCCCCATACCGCCTGGGTATTTCTCGAGCGCATCATGCGAACGCCCATCAAGCCAAAGGCCGTAGAGAAGAAATGCCGCCGCAACAGACTCGGGGCTACGCCACCCAATGAGCCAATGGCACTCGACATGATTTGAGCTTGAGCCGGACATAGACCTCGAGGGACCAATGAGCGCCAAGTGATGATCGAGCACCCCGGACTCGACGCCATACATGTTATCACGACTTCTTCAAGAAGAGGTTAAGGCTGTGACCATCCGATGGACGCATGGGTACATCGTGGGCGGCGATCCAAGGCATTCACTATTATCAATGGCGAATCAGTATAAACGCAGCATCACGAGTACTCCAACGATGCGCGCTCTCTATCACCGGCGGAAAAGCAATTCTCCTAGACATCCACGGCGGGACCACATGGTTGCACCATGCCGCAGCTTTACAATACTGCTGCCAAAGCCTCTACGGTAGCTGATTTTATCGGCCCACGGCCATGCGCCGCCGACGCCAAGGACATAAATTCAAAAATGCAACGCTTGCCAAATGATTCGCTGGAGAAACCACACGCATCAAAAAGTGCAGCTACGCCTAATCCCCACTTGCCCGTCTCCTTTCGTGATCAATGGGGGCCGGACATGGTTTCCGGCAAACTTAAGGTCCTCATGCAGGAGGCTACGCTTCACCTCTTGGTCATAGCAATGCGACAAATTCACCAAGTGGATCGAAAATATGCCGCCGTTGACCAACCAATCAGGACACAATGCGCTCGCGTAAGTTCTTCGAAATCCATCGCCCACCGCTTTCAAAAGCCAAGACAAGCATCATCAAATGTATTAAATCTGACAAACTTCACATCCAAGAGTTCCAAGAATTCTGCAGAACTTGGGATCAATGGTCAGCTACGCCAAGAAGCGCATCCATAGACCAATCCGGCCGGGTGGAAAGCAAGCACGGGTTTGGGTTCAAGCTAGCGGCAGATCAAGAAACGCACTCCTACGACTACTCAACAAGCCGGGGCAAAGTTGCTGGCCGATGAACTTACAACCGCATTCGAGCCTGTCACGTGACAACTCCAAATAGCACCAATGGGCTACATAAATCATTCTTTTGGTACTTTTAGCAGGAGGCAATGCTACCCGTCATACGTATCGATACATGCCGTAGGCGTGGTCGCACATATGCCAACAAGAGTCAGCCTCCTTGCATCAAGACTCCACTTACCTCCTTGACTTAAGCAAGATAAATCGCCGCAGTAAAGATCCATGATCTACCAGCAGAATCCCTGCGAATTCACTACCACAAAGTAGGAGTAGCTTCGGCCCTGCATCCTTCGTCATTAAGGTGTGACCTGGTCTCAAGCGACTAAAGCAAAGAGGGGCATCTCTGCTCGAGTCCCCGGAAGGACCGCGACGTGATTAAGGTATAATTTGTATGCGCCTTATCGCCTTTCAAGATTTAGAGACAGGAGTCGATACCCAACCCCGGAAATGTCGCATACCTGCTGTGACGCTTACCCTTAGCTGCGTTTTTTTCCTTTTACATTGCAAATAAGGCTACACCAGCTAAGGCTACTTCCAGCCACACATTGTACTCCTCGTGATCGCTCTTCTCAATAAATAAAAAGCCAAGGCGCGCCAAAACTCGTGGTTCTCCTTTAACTTTTTTAGTTTATACCTGGGGGCCGGGCGCGTTTATCCGACATACACATCTCGCTCTTCTAACTGAGACGCTGAGTATCCTGAATAGCTGGTACATCAATCGAAACTCTTAAACACAACCTCAATCCACCGCAAATGCACCGGGCAAAGTTGATAAGGGACCCAGATAAACATGGCCAAAGTTAACGAAAAGGACTCTATGATAGTGCAACGACTTTATGCTAACAAAGCTATTTATGGCGTACATTCGAGAATCAATTATTTACAAGACTCTATATGAACTTTACAACACAAGTATACTTATGTGCGTGGATACAAAACTAGGCTACTGGCTTGCAAGCAGTAAGAACGAAATTGGTTTGTTCCCTTCGGAAGAAGTCAACAATCTCTTCCGGCTGGCGGTGTCCACCGGCCCGGGTAGTGCAAAGCACCATTATTCCAAGCGTATTCCGCTGGTGGTGTAAAGCAAAGTGCCCAGACGCGAATGGCGGCAACATCTACATCAGGTACGTGTAAAAATCGCACTACTGTCGCAGCAGTTTTGCACCAGCCACCAACTATTGCCTCAAGCATTCGCGAACCATGCGACATGAGATCTTGAAACTTGGCAAGGAGGGCCAGTGCTTGATGGAGTATCATCATCCAGCGGAACATCACCCATAAAATGTTCTTCAAGCATGATCATGGTTTCTTCCGTAAAGAGCAGCACTCGCGATGCACGATCCTGAGGGGTCGCCAAGACAACAAGACGATCATGATCTACCCAAGTATCCGAAATTTCTTAAGTCAAGCTCGGTTTGATCATGCGTGCGAATGGCAATTTATCCTTCTCCTCCGATGACGCGCGCTTAACAACTACATATGAAGCAGCATTGAAGCAGCATGAGTACAACGTAATTCACCGCGAATAATGACTACAAGGAAAAGATGAGAACAAGCTAAACTAACACTCTGAATTGGTCGCCTAAATTAAGTCAAGGCCACACTCCGCCTAAGCAAAGATATCGCTTTCGGCGGCGGCTTTTCCCATTGATTTCCATACATCGTCTGCTACATTAATGAGCACGAGTAACTTCACGTCCAGCTGCTTCACGCGATTTCACGAGTCGCGAAAGCAAAAGACAGCTTTCATTCAATTCTCGAGCTTAATGGAAAGCCACTTGGTGATCATCTGGAAGAGTTGGCTTAGTCCCGGGTTTCCCCTCATAGGATCACTTTGATGTACCTTTACCACAAGTCAAGATAGAAGCCAAATAAAGACTTTACCAAATCAAAACATAAAGACAAAAGGGTCGACGCGACTCAAGACCAACATAAGTATCGCTATATACACTCGCCAAACAGTGCATGTTCTAAACAAAAAAGGATGTAAACTAATCAACTATTACAAAGCTAACTAAGGAGCAATTGCTTCTTCCGATCAACGGCTTCGGGGCTTCATCGGTCTGTGGCGTTGTCAGACGCCCAATCGACTTCTTCCGCTGCTCCCCGAGGTCAAGCTTTCTGCCTTTCTTGGCACGTTGAGCTCCTCGGAGTACTTCGCAGTAAATGAAAAGATTTATCAAGGATGCCCATATTTTCACACAGCAACAAAGGAAGTGAGCAAAGACTACCCTGCATGAATTCATCCGCGCTTAACAGTAATCACCTTTCGACACCGCTCATGGAAGGATCACGATCTCGACTGGTGGGTTCTGCACCCACAGTGACATGGACGCCACAATTGCCAAGCTACAGAAAGGAAAGGTTCCCTTAGCCGGAAGTCACACCTTGGCAAAGAAAGGGACTCCACCAGCTTTCGTCTATATACATCGATCAGCTCCGCTTATGCATCAACTTCCTCCCGAGGCGACATCGAGGGCGCCTTTGGCCTTGAAAGTAGTATTCTGACTGACGCGCTTATGGTCTCGACGCGCAGTATAACAACAAGACCAACAGAAAGGCCATCAAGGACGAAGGGCCATCGGGTCAAAGCTCAAATCGCCAAAGATCCTGTGACATAAACCAACACATGGACAAAAACATCAGCACACTAACAACAAAAACATTAGAAGCAGAGAAGGATAACAATATCCACAAACATCATCTTCGAACAACTTTTCCTGGCCATGAAGGAGGCACGCAGATCCCCCACGCTCTGGGACCTTTTCACGATCGGCGATTGCCTTTCGTCACACTCCTCTCACAAATTGCCGCTGCAAGTGTCTTCTCCAAGGTATAAGGCTGTTATGCAATAATAAGGCATTATCTTCAGCCACATCGACAAGCAAAAGTTGGATTATCACCGACTATATCAAAATGAGAAGACGAAGAAGAATAAGTGTAGAACACTACTTTCAACTATCACGCCGGTGACGCGGCTGCCTCTCAAAGATTGCATGTTGGCTACTTCATCGCCATCACTTGTTCTCGCTAAGAGCATCTGGGCTTCCTTCACAAGGAGATGTAGCACAAACACAGGAATCAGTGTGAGTGTCAATGATAACGTTTAATCGCAACACTAAAACAAAGAAAAAGCTTACACTCTACATGGTCCTCCAAATGACTCCGGAGATGTTTATTGTACCATCATATCACGGGGCAACCATTTGATGCTCCTCTCGCATGAGGAGAACTGGAAGAGTTGTGCCCAGTGCGTCATGCCGAGGGGAAGCGAGCGCGTTCGACCTCTTCCTTGGCCTCTTCGAGGTCGCGAATTCTTCGATTCCCTTTGAAAAATTGGACGTCGCCAGCTTAAGATGACGCACGCCTTGACCGCAAGATAAATCGACCATATCAACAAATAACGCACCATATCAACAAAATGGCAAACTGCTTAGACAAGCCAACAAGGGCAAACATGAAAAGGACAAGTAAGCTAGAAAAACTTACCACCAAACTTGTCAAAATCAAATGTGGCCTCCACCGACTCCGACGGAAGACTCCTTGGGCATAAATCGTGATCTTCTTGCAGTAAGAAGATGGATGCCACAGCCCTCACAGGAATGGCAGGAATTGGTGACTCTAGATCAACGCCTTGCATCTTCCCGGAGTCGAAGGATACAACGCGTCGAATCCTCATCGCATGAACGCCATGCAGTATCTGGACTATTGGACTTTGGGGCTTCCTCCTCCACATTAGAAGGACAAATGACTCAGACTCATCCTCTTCCAAGGCTTCGTCAAGAACAACCTCGTGGAGAGGGGCATACACAGACACCGCTCAACTCGTGACATACGTACAAATAAAAAATCAGCAAAAAGCAAGTAAGCAACAAAAGTAACGACAAAATAAGCTATCACAGAAAGCACAACTATACCTCGAGGAGGATTCAAGTGATCAGCGAGGAACAACTGGTTCATCGAAGCACATCCTTACCGTGTACTTCGGTGACCAGTCGAACCCTCTGAACGACCACTCATGGACATGCCACTCCATCTTCCACTGCTTATTACGCCATCGGCAGAGCCACGCGAAAGTGGAATCATCAGCTACCAGCACTCTATCATTGGAAACATGGGGTGGACTCGTCTTGTGGGCTGGACGCGGATTACGGCAAGCTGGAAGTGCGGATGAGAGCCAGGAACTCTCCCCTCCTCTTTGCTTATGCGACTTCGAGGTCGCAGACTGGGCCGATACACAGACTACCGACACAAAGCATCTGCTCCTCACGAGCCTCGCCAGTACACTGACCACGTTTCTTCCAGAGCGTGATCCTCCCGCACGGCGTCATGGGATCAAGGGCGCCGCCGAGTCCAAAGTGCTCACCATTGGCCTTCCGGGATCGCTGGATGTAGAACCATTTATCCCCTCCACCTCTTTGGACGGATTCTTCTGGAGCTTGATGTCAAGTAGGTGCATGATGGGTCGGCTATGGATCTCGCAACTACCTACCATCATAAAACTAAAGAGCCAGATGCAGCATCGACGCTTCAATTTGAAGATCTGTTGAAAGGGTTGTCGGGTGTGGCCTCCATCTTGAGCCAGCACACTTTGCAAAGTGTGACATGAAGCAAGAGATGAGGATCGAATTCTGGGGACAGCCTGATGGAGCCGGAGCCCGTGAGAAACAAAGAAGACTCCCTAAAATGGTGGGTGAAGAGGCAAGGAGAGACCAATAACGACGATGAATGCTAGAAACATCACTCGAAACCAACAGTGAGGAGCAGTGAATGGTCTCACCGCTTAGGATCGCTACGCTGTCATCGCATCAAGAATACAACACTGCCTCATGGGCGAATAAGACTTGACATCGGACGCCTTTTGATGATGGAAGGGAGCCACGACCATTCGTGGACGCTGGTGCTCGCTGTACCTTCTTCTTCCCGGCCGGCGACGTTAAGTGTCAAGTACAGTCAAGCCGCTTTACTTTCTTCGTCAGCGGCAATAGTGGTCGCGAATCGCAGCAGGCCCCTTCCCTTCTTCCCCATTGCACGCACGAAGGCGGCGCGTAGCAAAGAAAGTAGCTCTCTCAAACGGAAAACGAGCGTAGCTGGTCCAGCATCGCGGAGGAAAACTGCGCAGTAAAAAGGTAAGCAGGAGCAGCAAGCAATGGCGGCGGCAGCAAGGAAGAAATGAGCACAGTATGAGAAAAAATTACCGCCATAGCGCCGCTACTTAACCCCTCGGAAGATGCAATCCAACGGCTCGGAAAAACCCTATTGGACGCGTAAGGCTACATCGCGGTTGGACATGTGGAGAAGGGCGAAGCGGTTACCCTCTCCACTACTCCCATTACGCACGGAAATCGAGGAGGCGCAGCGCAAAATAAAGATTACGCACGCCCCGGCCAAATCAAAGTCGTAGTGGGATCCGGCCGGTCATTACGTCTCCACAACCATTTACTACGCGTTATAAATCGAGGTCATACAAGTCAGCACAAGACTAACGCCATCAAAGCTACGGAAAGCAAAAATCTCGATCATTTTAGTCTCTTGCCGGAGCCTTCGATCCACTCAAGCACTTTGGGCTACTCCCATAGGAGGCTGGTCGCCAGCACCCTACGATTTTCTCTTTCTTTCAGGAACAAGGACAATCAGAAGCAAACCCAAACCATTTGAAATGCGTATTCATCTATGGGACATGGGTTACCTCATAGGGAGCGCTGGTAAAATTCAATCAAACAAGCAACCAAAAAGATGACTACAGTCAACAGAAAAGTTAGTTTAGTCCTTCGGAAGTCTTCGACTCAACCGGCATACTTTGGTTACTTCCCATAGGGAGTGCTGGTCGCGCATCTTATGACTATTTATACGTAAAACCGTGTGTTGAGCAACACTGCACCGTGACCAAGCTCCGCGGCTATACAATCGGGCCTCATAATTTTCCCTTTACAAAGAGATCAAGGCCTCCCGGTCACTCCGAATCGCCTCCGCAAGTGATAAAATTTTGGATGTCAAGGCCACATCGTGAAGGTAAGACTTGAATAAGGCCCGGCAACGCATTTAATCAAGCGCAAGACTACCGGAAATGTATCCTGCGTTCGCTGTGTACGATGAACATGCCTTGACGGGACGCTGGCCGAGTGCTCATAAGCACCCATGGTTAACCCGAATTCGGGACCTCAGAAGACCTTCCGCGGGCTCGAGTGCCCAGAATTACGCCAAAGATTTCTTTCCCATTCGAGTCCGGACTCGAAATTTGAGTAGATAGGTGTTGTTTTCACCTTTAAGGTGGTTAATCGACACCGATACTTCGTTATACTTTGGCCATATCAGGCAACGATATCAACAATCCCTTATGACACAAATAAAGGCGGTCGATTAAATGCACTCATTCAGCACTCAAAGACTTCAAAGTTCCCTAGTCGAATCAAGCGATTCCATCGACACCCGGGCTAATCGATATGGGTATACCCTATGTGTGTACTCGAAAGCTTGGTATATACGGTCCAAATACGTGATAGGCTCACTTCTGGTGTCGCCAAGGCCCAAACTACTTTAACTCGAGTAAACCACTTGACCTCTATTGCTTGGAAGAACAAGAAGTTAAAGATAGAAAGTTTGAAGGGGAAAACCCTAACTTGTAAGTTCCGACTCGACTCCAGTTACCCGAGACTCAGCCTCATCTATATAAAGGCTAGGAGGGGAGGCCAAGGAGGACACACGCAACCCTAGTTTCCACAACCTCGCTAGATTGCATTCCGCGCTACACCATTGTAACTTTCGATTCCTTCCATAATTCCACTACAAGAAATTTGGGCTTCTATGACCCTCCATTTCGCCGCAGAATCGCATATAGTGCAGTTCATCTATGACGCATCTTATGACAAAAATGAGATCGCCCAAAGCTAAGCGTCATGCAATGAACTATAAAGACGTTTTTTACAAAAATCGTCATAACCGCCTTCATGACGCATATTAGATCGTCATAATCATGCTATGACGCATCCAATATCACCACGTGGGGTTATCTAGCCATGCCAGATCAGATCGACGGCGAGCAAAACTATGACGTAAATAAAATTCGTCGTAATACAAATTCTAGCCTTCATCCATTTGTCAGCTTATATGGGTTGAGTGCCCACTAATTCAACTTTTTCTTCTTGGCCGTGGCCTTTTAGGGATCAATTTTTTGGCTTTGGGGCAATACATCCATTTCCTACTAATCTGGGCTGTGGCAATGTTACATGTAACTTTATTTGGTCCAAAGATAATGGCAAATTTGACCTTTTAGTAGTGCAATATTGTTTTGGGCCTTGGCCTCTTTAGGTTCGGTTTAGCCCAATTATATAGATCAAACACATATACAATATTAAATAAGGTATTCTAATAAATATACAATAAAAATAGCAGATATATTCAAAATAACTGTATATATTTGACTCAGCATTTCAATTACATGTAACACCGACATACATCAAGGTCCACATAGTGTTACACAATGCACAACGTCATTATGTACATAATTTACTATTTGATGGTACTTTCAGCTTTGTTGGGGAGGAATAGGCAGCCAAAATTTACTCTCGTTTCTGAATAAGCAGATGCGTATAAGTTGTAGAAGTGATTGTTGAGCTAGAATAGATGATACAGTGCACCAGGATCTTGAAAAGTCTCCATATCTGCAAATTGAGGATGCCCAAGCTTCACCTCGCTGGTCATCATATATCTTTGTTGGAATTTCAAAAAAACATCATTTAACTATCCCAATCACAATGGCAACAGGGGCATACTTCAAATCATTGGCCTGGAAAAATAAAGGCAATTATGTTAGATTGATAGATAAGTTTAGCTACTAATGCAGACATCAAATGATGTAGATCAGGATGGCAAGCTAAGTGTACTTTAGAGGTTGTTCAATACAGAGAGATAGTTTCCTTTGTGCCAAATATGTAGTGTCTCTATGTTTTATTCTTGTAGCCTACGGTTGTAAGTGGCCCATTAGCTCTTGAAACCAGTGTAAAAAGTTCTTTTTTTCAACAGTATGAAATGATAAATAGATTTGCTGCTACTTCCTCGTAAGAAAAAAGTGGTGCATATTATTATACTTCTAACATCAGGTGTCCCATAGTACTTAATTGTAGGTGGCTATTGCAATAAATAGATTTTGATGCGCATTCCAGATTTGCTGAAGTGACCAATCAAACTAATATCGTAAATTATATTGAGCGAATTTATTTTACAATCTGTTGTAGAGCAAAGAGCCAAGGGAAATGAAAAAATTGGTAAACAAGAGGTAAAATAAGAAAAAGTTGGTTATGAAAATAGAAGTATATCCTAGTGAAATATGTCTCTCACATCAAATGAGTGGAATGCAATTATGTACCACATCTCTAGCCACTATTTTTCTAACATAAGTGGGACAAAACTCTCCACAAAAAGCAGGGCTAGAACAAGCTTTTGCATATTCAGGTAGTGTATTCAAGTATTTAAATAAAGAAGACATAAGAATTCACCATTAGGTATATTTTCACTGCTGTGATGTTTGATATTTGCAGTACTTGGACAGGTTATACCGACTCACTCAATCTAGAGAAGTATAAGGTTCCCTGCACTGAACTCAATGATGTGGAAATCAAAAGGTGGTTAGCTGATGTGCCCCAGCACACGGGCAAGCACTAGTGTATCCCTTGGGCCTGCCACTAAACAAGATACAATAAGCCAAAGAATTTTACAAAATAAGAAGAGTTTAAGTTCGGCTAAAGGTGAAAAAAATTTGTTACATTATATAATAAGCAGAAACAAATGCATAAGAGCATCGTGGATTTAAAAAGATGATAAGAAAGGGTAATAGTTTATTCCCTATATTTAGATAAAATTGCATAGAAAATCTTCAAGAGGAACGAAAAGATAGTAAGGCTCGCTTCATTATGGTTAATTCTTCTTAAATTACGTATCAGATATTTTAATATTTATATGATAGAGGTCAGATACCATATATGACATATAGTAAACTATAGTAGTAATTAGCGGACCCAATGTATACCATGTAATAATAAATTATCATTATCTCATAGTACTGGTGTGGTTGGTAACATATCAATATTTCATTGGAATAGAGGAAATCAATATTCGGTGAGACTCCATTACTAGCCAACATGAATATAACCAATATGGCAATATCCGCCTGGACCTTGAGGGGGGAGCAAAAGCACGAGCAAATGGCTAAAAAGGAACAGAAGGCGAGAGAAACATGGAAACAAATCACATACCCGTAGAACAAATAAGTCACCCTGATCAGTACTCCAAGAAGAATCAGAAAAGTTAGTGGTATTGACACTCATCACAAAACTGACACTATGAACACCGGCAACACAAAGTAGCAATCAAAAGCCTAAAGTGGTAAATTTATTAACCCCAGCAGAGTAAGGTATTATGAACAATTCAAGATATAAGAGTAGCTATTATCAAGGACCAACTAATGCACTAGTAATTTCAAGGTGGAGCATTGCGCTCTATTTGAAACATTTATATCATATAATATTTTAATTTCTGATTATGTGTGCAAATTGACTGTGCTCGGCCCATTAGTTGACATAGTGCTTCTGCTATGCATGACTTGGAGCA